>JAQQSZ010000533.1:6917-17010 GCA_028646595.1 Phalanger gymnotis | reverse complement strand
CTCCTTCTCCTCCTCCTCCTCCTCCTTCTTCTTCTTCTTCTTCTTCTTCTTCTTCTTCTTCTTCTTCTTCTTCTTCTTCTTCTTCTTCTTCTTCTTCCTATTTGTTTTTAGTTTGCAACATTTGCTTCCAGAAGTTTTAAATTTTCTCTACCTCCTTCCCTTCTGCCTTCCCCAAGGGGATGTGCAATATGATATAGGCTTTACATATATATTCTTATTAAGTATGTTTTCACATTAGTCATGTTGTATAAAAGATTTAGAAAGCATGGGAGGAACCATGAGAAAGAGGAAATGAAGCAAAACAAAAAAATTGAGCAAATAGTATGATTCAATTTGCATTTGGACTCCATATTTCTTTGTCTGGATGTGGATGTCATTTTCCATCCTGAGTCTTGGAGTTATTTTAGGTCCTTGCGTTGCTGAGAAAATCTAAGTCTATCAAAGTCGGATATCACACAATGTAGCTGTTACTGTGTACAGTGTTCTCCTGGTTCTGCTCAGTTCATATAAGTCTTTTCAGGTTTTTCTTTTTTTAAAAAAAAAGATATATAACAATTTAATAACATATTTCTGTTGAGATTTGTGTTTTTAAGGTTTGTCATAAGATTGATCACAAAATGAAAGAGGAAATTTGATGGAAGGCTCACTCTTTCAGAGGCTGAAAAGAGCCTTTACAAGAGTATATATTTCTAAAGGTGATTTTTTTTCTTAGCTATTGCATTATTTAAAACATAAGTTAAAAATACAAGACGACATTTTGACTCCCAAGCATTTTAATTTTTGAATAGTATGATAGACAATATATTTGTTTGAACTTCTGGATTTCAGTATCTATTTGAGCTTTCCCCAGGGAAATTTCAAATTCAACCTTCTAAAAGTGTATTTTCCAAAGGAATAGCTTTTTCCTTAGTAAAGTAGAACTTCCCTGAGGGTAGGTATTGTCTCATGTTTCTCTTTGTAGACCTAAGATTTGACACAGAGTAGGCACTTAACCAATGCTTCTTGAATTAATGAATGAATTTTTCTCCACCTTCCTTAATGTACATTGATAATAGGTTGTTGCTTTTATTTGCTTACTAGGTCCATTTATCCACTCATCCAGTTAATAAAAAATATATTAAAAAGTGAATGTGATATTAATCAAATACTAAGTGTGAATATCATCAAACAAAAAATACCAGATTTTTTCTCACCAACTAATAACTCTAATCTTCTGTGACTGTACAACAATAATGAACATTAATGAGTACCAACTGGAGAGGCTTAAGTAATACAGCATGTAAAGGAGAAAAATCACAGGTAAAAGGAGAGAGATTATGTTGAGTATAAATTACATCCTCTGTCAATGCCTTACTGTGATGATTCACTATCTGGGAGGTGACCCTGGGGTCTCCAAGGGTATGCCAGTGAAGTACAAGCTCTGGAAAGTCTCCAGATGAATAAAAAAGCTTCCAACATGGGCCTTTGAGAATTGGTTTAGCTAATTTTGGAGATTCTCATCACCTGAAGCTTGGAAAGCAGGTGATACATTCTCAGGTCACAGTAACCATGAAACCATCTATTAGGGTATAAAATGGTTTCAATTAGCACCAGTCAGTCACTCAAGTAACAATTATTTAATAAGACCCTACTGTGTGCTAGTGGGGCCATCTCTAGTTGTCCTGCTCTATATCTTGCCACTGAACCCAGATGAATTTAGAGGAGAAAGTTAGACTGGTGACCTTGCATAGCCCTCTGTCACTTAAATACAATTTGCTGGCAAGACATGGCATCATCTTCCTGATGTTGTGATCCTCTTCAAGAATGAAGGACAAACAGCAACAACAACTATGTGCCAGGCACTATGTTAAGTGCTAGGGATAAAAAAGAAAGGCAAAAGACAGTCCCTGCTTTCAAGGATCTGAGTCTAATGGGGAGAGAACATGCAAATAACAACATACAAAGAGGATATGTAGAGGATAAATTGGGGATAATCAACAGAGAGAAGGCACTAGTGTTAAGTGGGATGAGGAAAGGCTTCTTGCAGAAGTTGGGATTTTAGCCTGGGTTTGAAGGAATCCAAGAGGCAGAGAGGAGAAGGGAAAGAATTCCAGGCATGGGAGGACAGCCAATTAAAATGTCCTGATGCTGGAGATGAAGAGTCAAATGAAAGGAATAGCTACGAGGCTGGTGTCACTGAACTAAAGGAAGAGTACAATAGGGGCAAGAAGAGGGGTATCGAGGGAGAGAAGAAGAGGGTATAAGAATACTGGAATGAAGTCCGTATCTTCCCCATTTCTCATAGCACAATAGTATTCCATTACATTCATATACCACAACTTGTTCAGCCATTCCCCAATTGATGGGCATCCCCTTGATTTCTAATTTTTTGCCACAACAAAAAGAGCAGCTATAAATAGGGTAATCAAGGGAGTCTCAATATGTGTGTTAACATCCCCTAGTTTGATGGCAGGAATTGGGGTAGAAAGAAGGCGGTAGAGAAAGCCAGACACTGAACTCATTGAGGAAAGAATAAGCATGTCCTGGAGATCAGTATAACAGCTCCTAGAATCTTGATTGGACAGTAAGTATGGTTTAAAAGTCAGTTTCCCAAAGTGGGTAATACTACCCCTTGGGGGGAGGGGCTCTGGAATGATCCAGTGGGATAGTAGTAGCCTCCGGTATAATGGGGGATGGTGGTGAGTTTATTGAGTAAAAATAAGGGGGCAGTGGAAGCAGAAGGAAAGAAGAGAAGATGAGAAAATTTTGAAGACCTGTTTGTACATGTTTTATCTCTTGTGTAACAGATTTAAAGTCATAGTGATTACATTATTTTCCAAACAAATACACAAAATGCAAGTTATCACCAATCAGTGGTCAAGTTCCCTGACAGGTCTTAACTAGCAAGGGTTGGCAGGCAAGTGTGTCACGCATCGTGCATTGGCAGGAATATGTGTGTGTAACGGCTTATTTACAATACGTTTCCATATGGTTACATGATGCAGTATTGTGTCATCAAAATTTCAATGCAGGAAAAAACCCCACAAAATTGCAATAAATTATTAAATTTAAGATACATCATTTTTAAAAATTATGTATTTTTTGAAATGATGCAAATTTCTAAAATAAAAGCCATCAAAAAGTCAAGGAAAGTAGATTTCTGGAGGGTGCTGAGTAACTTTTTTTGAAAGGAGGCAGTTGGCCAAATAAGTTTGGGAACATTTGTAAGTGAACCTCAAAGGAGGAGAGGTCCCAGAGTGATGGTGATAGAGGGAGAGCCTGAAAGTGGCAATGGAGGGCAAGGAATATTCTATCTCTCCCACTTTGACCAGTAAGTTGTAGTGTGAATGAAAGTATAACCAGCTTTTCAGGTTTTTTCTGAAGTCTGCCAGATCATCATTTCTTTCTTTTTGTGCTAGGGAATCCTTTTTTTTATTAATTAGTTTGTTTATTTTTAGTTTTACTTTACAACATTCAGTTGCTCAAGTTTTTGAGTTTCAAATTTTCTCCCTCTTCCTCTCCTCCCCACTCCCCACCCAAGACAGTATGCAATCCGATATAAGCTCTACATATATACCTTCACACTAAACATGTTTTCACAATAGTCAAGTTGTAAAGAAGAACTACAACCATTGGAATGAGCCATGAGAAAGAAGAAACAAAACAGCAACAGAAACAAAAACCGAGAGAGCGAGAGCAAGCGAGTGAAAGAGAGAGAGAGAGAGAGCAAATAGTTTGCTTCAATTTGCATTCGGACTCCATAATTCTTTCTCTGGATGTGAATCACTTTTCCATCATGAGTCTTTTGGAGTTGTCTTAGAACCTTGCATTGCTGAGAAGAGCCAAGTCTATCAAAGTTAGTCATCAGAGATACCATGTGTCTGTAATCATGTGTAATGTTCTCCTGGTTCTGCTCCCCTCACTCATCATCAGATAATATAAGTCTTTCCAGGTTATTACGAAGTCTGTCTGCTCCTCATTTCTTGTAGCACAATAGTATTCCATTACAATTCGAATCACACAACTTGTTCAGCCATTCCCCAATTGATGGACAACCCCCAATTTTCAGTTCTTGGCCACCACAAAAAGAGCTGCTATAAATATTTTTTCTACACGTGGATCCTTTTCCCATTTTTATGATCTCTTTGGGATACAGACATAGAAGTTATATTGCTGGGTCAAAGGACATTCACATTTTTATAAGTCAGTTCTACTTTTAAAGGAGTTGTTTTCTTCAGTAAGTTTTTATGTTTCTTTTTCCAAGCTATTGACTCTTTTTTCATAATTCTCCTCCATAACTGTCATTTCTTTTCCCGGTTTTTCTTCTACCTATTTTACCTCATTTTAAAAATCTTTTTTTGAGCTCTTCCAAGAGGATTTTTGACACTTGAGACCAATTAATATTCCCCTTTGAGGCTTCACATGTAAGCATTTTGACATTGTTGTCCTCTTCTGAGTTTGTGTTTTGATCTTTCTTGTTGCCATAGTAGCTTTCTATGGTCTTTTTATGCTTGGAGGCCAAGGGCCTGACCAAAGGCTTTCCATGCCGTGGCCTCAGGCATTTGAGTCTTGCTGAATTCACTGGGGTGGCCTGGCTTAGTTCCACCCGTTGTTGCCTAGGTTCCAGGGCTAGCAATTTGCCTTCCACCCTTGTACTGGAGGCCCCATAGCTGGTCTGTTGTGCCATTGGCCTGCTGAGCCAAGACTGAGGGGCCTCGGTTGCTGATCTGTGCCATGGCTAAGGGATTCCTGTTAGCTTGCCCAGACACCATCTGTGCTGGGCTACAACTCTCCTTTTATCCAAGTGAGAGACACCTTTCTTGAAGTCCTTCTAAGTTATCTTAAGCTATAAAATTGTTTCACTCAGTCATTTTGTGGGCTCTGTCGCTCCAGAATCCATTTAGAGGCTTGATTTAACATTGTACCCCAGGGAAACCGGGGAGATCTTGGGCAACTTCCTGGCTTTACTCCACCATCTTGGCTCTACCCCCTTATCTCTTCCCCCTCTCTTCCCCTGCTGGTGAAGTATTAATCTGTACCATGTCTCCTGTGTCAGGATTAAGAGGCTAAGAGGCAATTTTACTGATGACAATTTAGTCAGAATTCCCATTTATGCTGCAGGAATCATTACTTGCTTCACTTCATAAATGGAGAGTTTTAGGTCTGTTCCTCCTCCCTTAAGCAAAAATGATCTCTAAATATGTGCTAAATAAAATACAATATAAGTGGGGTTTGGAAAAGGCCAGAAGGAAATAAATGGATTTGTACAAACAGAGGCCAACTAAAATAGTAATCATTGGACGAACCACAAGAAGGCCTCGAAATTTTTGGTGACCTGTGATATCCATATCGCATGCCAGATGTCACTGACAGATGGTGTCATTTTCCCAAGAGACAATTTACTTTTGAATAACCATTTCTTCAGCATCTACAAGACACCAGGAGCTACCCTAGGTGTTGGGCATACAAAGACAAAATGAAACATCCCTGTCCTCATGGAACTTGAAATTCCCTCCTAATATACTATACACCATTATATATCTACCTATCTAAATATCTGTGTATCTGTCTGTCTGTATATCTATCTACCTACCTATATCTATATATACAGAACATCAGAAAAAGACAAGGTATTGGGGGAGGGTTTCTTATAAGCAGGGAGGGAGCTATAAAGGGCTCAGGTATAGGAAGAGGTATAGTAACTGAGCTTTGAAGGAAACTAAGATTCTAAGCTGCAAAGCTGAGGAGGTTATTCATTCCAGGCATCAGGAACAGCCTTTGCAAAGGCATGGAAGTGGGAAATAAAATATCATGGGTGAAGAACTACAAGAGGACAAATTTGTTTGGGCCATAGACTCCCTGAAGGGGAATCACACATGATAAGGGTAGAAAGTTCAATTGTAGGCACGTTATGAATGACATTCAATAACAAAAAGATTAATTTGTATTTGATTCCCAAAGTTTGAGGGGTAGGGGACAGGAGCAGGTGGGATGAAATATATTGGTCATAGGACTGACAGGAGCAGATATGGAATATAGGATGCCTTTTAGGGCTGAATGAAGGATGGATTGCAGAGGGGAGACATCTTAGACAGGAAGATCAGTTGGAAATCTATTGCAATTGCTAAGGTGAGGAAAGAAAAGGATGTATGAGTAGGTCAGTTGAAAAGCAGTTATTAAGAGCTTCCTATTGTGCCAGAAGCTGTGCTGAGCATGGGGAATATAAATACAAGTAGAAAGAAAAGCGATCTCTTTTAAAGTGAAAAGAGAGAACATAAAAGGAAGTTGGAAAGCTAGAGGTGAGGGAGAGAGGAAGGGATAGGTTGTCATAGGAGAGGAAATCTGGAAAGGAATGGTCAGTGGCTAGTCTGAATTTTTCCTTCAATGTAGGTTTTGAGAGGACCCATACAAGCAGAGGGGGAGGGTACTTCCAAGGTAGGAATTCAGGAGGAAGAGCTGAATGAAGCATGGTACAGGAAGTCCAGAGTGAAGAGTGAGGAGAATCAGATATACAGAAAGACAGTCAAGATCGAACAAGTATTCGTTTAGCACCAACTATGTGCCAAGCTCTGATTAAGAAGGATAAAAGTCAGTCTGAGCACTCAAGCACATTACAGTCTAATTTAAGAGAGAAAATACAAAAGATATGCACAAACAAGATATTTAGAAGAAAACTTGGTGATAATTAAGAGAGTAAAAGTTACTAACATGTAGGTGGATTAGGAATAGTTCTTAGTAGAAGATGGGATTTTAAGTGGGACTTGAAGGAAGCCAGGCAAGCTGGAAGGTGGAAATGAGGAGGAAGAGAGTTCCAGGCATGAGGGACAGCAACTGAAAATGACAGAATTGGGAGCGGGAGTGTCCTAGTCCAAGGATATCAAAAAGGGCAAAGAAGGAGACAGAGACAAAGAAAAGAAGAGAGATACAGAGAGGCAAAGAGAGAGAGAGATAGAGACACACAGAAAAAATAACATTTATAAATTGCTTGCGAAGTACCAGGGGCTGTAAGAAGCAAGAGAGCTCCTGCCTCCAATTAGCTTACTTTCTAGTAGGTGGAAGAGGTCATATTAATGGGAGCTGAAGGAGGTGATGAAGATTTGGTTGAAAGCTAGTAGCCATCACCCCATTCAGAATAATGAAAAGGTGTCTAAATTATATGGGGAATAGTTTGTCAAAGACTACAACATAACAAAGTAACAGCCACAATGTAAGATGACTAACATTGATAGACTTATCTCTTCTTAGCAATGGAAGGATCCAAGACAGCTACAAAGAACTCATGATGGAAAATGCTATCCAAATAAAAATGACTCAGGTACCACACCTGCACTGTCAGATTGGGTAACATGACAATACAGGAAAATGATAAATGCTGGAGAGGATGTGGGAAAATTGGAGCATTGTTACATTGTTGGTGGAGTTGTGAACTGATCCAGCCATTTTGTAGAGCAATTTGGAACTGTGGCCAAAAGGCTATAAAAATGTGCATACCCTTTGATCCAGCAATACTACTTCTAGGGCTGTATCCCAAAGATATCACACAAGAGGGAAATGGACCAGTATGTACAAAAAT
The DNA here is from genome assembly GCA_028646595.1 of Phalanger gymnotis. Lineage (NCBI taxonomy): Eukaryota > Metazoa > Chordata > Mammalia > Diprotodontia > Phalangeridae > Phalanger > Phalanger gymnotis. The sequence goes on along the minus strand of JAQQSZ010000533.1, from coordinate 9,458 downwards.
ATTTATAGCAGCTCTTTTTGTGGTGATTAATAAGTGGAAATCAAGGGGATGCCCATCAATTGGGGAATGGCTAAACAAATTTTGGTATATGAATGCAATGGAATACTATTGTGCTTTAAGAAATGAGGAGCAGACTGACTTCATTATAACCTGGAAAGACTTATATGAACTGATGCTGAGTGAGGGGAGCAGAACCAGGAGATCATTATACACGATTACAGACAAACCGTATCTGTAAGGACTAACTTTGATAGACTTGGCTCTTCTCATCAATGCAAGTTTGGAAGACAGCTCAAAAATACTGATGACAGAAAAAGCTATGCACATCCAGAGAAAGAAGTATGGAGTCTGAATGCAGATTGAGGAAAATTATTTGTTCCCTTTTTTCCCTTCTTTTTTGGTTTCCTATCATCTTTCTTATGATTCATTCCATTGGTCATAATTCTTCTTTAAAAATGGACTATTATGTAAATAGGTTCAATACAAAGGCATATGTGGAACCTATTTCAGATTACATGCCATCTTGGGCAGCAGCGGAGAGAAGAGGGAGGGAGAGAAAATTCAGATCTCAAAAACTTGTGGAACTGAGTGTTGTAAACTAAAAATAAAAAATAAATTAAAAAAAGAAAAGCCTCATACATTCTGGTGGGGGGGGAGGGGGGCAGGGAGAGAATGCTGTGCACATCCAGAGAAAGAACAATGGAGTCTGAATGCAGGCTGATGCATATTGTTTTCTCTCTCTTTTTCTGTTTGTTTCTTCTTTCTCCTGGTTTCTCCCATTGGTTTTAATTCTTCCTTACAATATTACTAATGTGAAAATGGGTTCAATATGAATGTATATGTAGAGCTTATATCAAATTGCATGCTGTCTTGGGGTGGGGGGAGGGGAGAAAATTTAGAACTCAAAAGCTTATGGAAGTGAATGTTGAAAACTAAAAATAAAAAATAAATTTTAGAAAAGAAAAAAAAAGGAAAAAAGACCACAGAATAACTGAAAAGATTCAGCTACAGAATTGCCATTAAATAAATAAAAAATGACCAATAATTGGAAGTGTATTCTATTCTCATGGTTAGGCCATGATAATACAATAAAAAGATGATATGTTTGGAGATAATTAACCAATTGAAAGCTAAAACAATGACATGGTCAATGGGATACTTTACAGAACCCTTAAAAAGTAAGACAAATTTGGAGTCGCAAAAGATCTAGAATATCAAGGTATTCACATTTTATTATAAAGCAGCATTCATTAAATATTTGGTATTAGTTAAAAACGAATTAGAACAATTGAACATATCAGACAAGGCAGAACAAGAAACAATGGATCTTCATATCCCATGTTTCATAGGCCTGAAAACATAAATTTCTTGGGATTGTAGTTTCTATTTGATAGGGGTAAGTAGAAAGTGGTCTGATAGAAATTTGGCTTGGAACAACAGCTTACACCACCTCCCATAATAAACTCTAAATGAATATGTGGAGATGTGAGTCTCAATTTTGGGAACTGTTTTTTATCCCATTTTTTAAATTAATATTTTTTATTTTTAGTTTACATCACTCAGTTTTGTGTGTTTTGGAGTTGCAAATATTCTTCCTTTCCCTCCCCTCCCCCACCCCCCCAAAGATAGCATGGAATCTCATATATATCATCTACATATACCTTCTCATTAAACTGATTAAAGGTGTAAAGAAGAATTATGACCAATTGAATGAATCATGAGAAAGAAAAAACAAAACCAAAAAAGTGAGAGAGAGAGAGAGAGAGACAGCAAATAGTTTGCCTCAGTCTGCATTCAGACTCCTTAGTTCTTTTTCAGGATGTAGACAGTTCTTTCCATCATGAGTCCTTTGGAGTTGTCTTTGGACCTCGTATTGCTGAGAAGAGCCAAGCATATCAATGTTAGTCATCAGAGAATCAATATATCTGTGTTTGTGTGCAATGTTCTCCTGGTTCTGCTCCACTGCCTCAGCATCATATTGTGTAGGTCTTTCCAGGTTATTATGAAGTCTATATCTTCCCCATTTCTAAAAGCACAGCAGTATTCCATTACATTCATGCACCACAACTTCTTTAACCATTCCACAATTGAGGAGCATCCCCTTGATTTCCAAATCTTTGCTGCCACAAAAAGAGCTGCTATAAATATTTTTTTTGTACATAGAGGACCCTTTCTCACTTGTGTGATCTGTTTGGGATACAGCCCTATGTGTTGTTAAGCAAAATTGTCTCATTAGCATGGCTTTTGTTTCTTTTGAGTGGAAGTACTTTCAGCTGTTAAGTGCTAAGCCCCAGGCCCAGGGCCCTGTCAAGTGTGAAACCTGTGTGGGTGTGGATTGGTGACTTAGGAGGGGCCAGCTTGGGAACCAATGGTCTCTGGTCGTTGAGGCGGGGCTTGAGAACGCTGGAAGCTCAGCTGCGAGGAGGGGTGAGCCTGGAGACAACTTCAGCGGAGGCAGAAGCTGTGGAAGCAGGAAGCTGCGGAAGCAGGGCTTACCCGAGTGCGAGCAGGAACGTGAGGCCAGTGAAAATGATTTGGCTA
>JAQQSZ010000532.1:0-17020 GCA_028646595.1 Phalanger gymnotis | reverse complement strand
CACAACATGAGTATTGTGGAAGGGTTATACATAATGATATGCATGTGGCCCATGTTGAACTGTTTGACTTCTTTGGGGGGGGGGGGAAGGAAGAGTGGAGAGAATTTGGAACTCAAAGTTTTAAAAACAGATGTTCAAAAACAAAAAAGGTTTGCATGCAACTAGAAAAAAAGATACACAGGCAATGGGGTGTAGACATTTATCTTGCCCTACAAGAAAGGAAGGGAAAAGGGGATGGGAGGGGAGTGGGGTGACAGAAGGGAGGGCAGACTGGGCAACAGGGCAAGGAGAATATACGCCATCTTGGAGTGGGGTGGGAGTGGGGTAGAAATGGGGAGAAAATTTGTAATTCAAACTCTTGTGAAAATCAATGCTGAAAACTAAATATATTAAACAAAAAAAAAAAAGAAAACTGACTGAGCTTTCTACATCTTACATTCAGTGATTTCATTACTCATCATATATGTCAAGAAAAAGACACAGCAACCTTCTTTGCGGTATACTAAAACCAGAAGTCAACTGGGTGTTATCAAATTAGGGAAAGACTTAAAAAAAAAGTTAAGGTATGTGAATGTAATAGAAAACTACTATGCAATAGGAAAAGATGAATATAAGAAATTCAGAGAAACATGAAAATTTTTATGAAGTAGTACACAGTTAAATAAATACAACCAATATAATAATACACACAAAGGCCACAAAAATGTAAATAAAATATCACTAAAGGGATACTGGGCTCTGAGTTTGAGAAAAACCCAGAAAGCTCCTGAAGTTTGGACTGGGCTCCTCCTCAGGGATGACTCTCCTGTCTTCTACCTTGTGACAGTTAGGGGTGATCTGGTTTCCCAAACTGGGGGGATCCTCATTGGGGTGGTTTTGTTTTTCTGGCAGCTGGGTCCTATACAGCAATTAACTTTCCTTAACTGCCAGAGAGGTATGATCATCCACACCTGAAGGCCTACCCATCTTCCTAGCTTTCACCAATTGTGACATTCCCAACCATCCAGAACTCCTTTCTTGCATCTCAATTAAAGGGGTTTTTCTCATACCTTTGAGGTTTCTGGCTTTTTGACTGAGATAGCCAGCATGGCTCACTTTACTAACAGTTTATGCATTACTGTTAATAAACTATTACCTTGCCCTGGCGAAAAGTCTTAGCCTGCCTTTGTTGCAATTTTACTCACCACAGATTATAAACCACACATAAGAGATTAGTGTCGAAAGCTTGTAACAATACCTTGGATGCCTTTTCTGTTTCTGTTAGAGGTCGAATTTTGTAGGAAGGAGTAATGTCTTTAAATAACTCCATCAGGGAAACCATCACCAATTTTCGTACAATGACAGCTACATCAGGATCCTGTTCCATGAGCATGGCACGCAATTCTTTCAACTTCTTAATCTGTTAAAAGAATAACTTGTGGAATGAAAAAATAGATCATAACAAGTAAGAGCAGCAAGCACTAGGAGACAAAGCCCAAAATCAAGCACTAAAATGGAATTTCATCACAGTGCTACACAAAATTTTACTGACAATGGAGGCCTGAAAGCCTAAATGCCAAAGACAAGAAAGCATTAGGTGACAGATGTGATCCTGAAAGGTTCTTTGTAAACTACCTTTTTGTAAACTGAACCACACTTTAAATGTAAGGTATCCTAAGGCTCGCTATTAAAAGGAACACTGTAAAGCAAACAATCCTGTATTATGAAAAACACAAGGTTTAGTAGAACACTGACTGGAAAGGAGAAGCTTCAAGTGGTGGTGCCACACTCTGTGTAATTATGGGTAAGTCCCATAATCAGAGGTTCATGTTCTTTAATGGTAAAACGGCAGTGATAATATTTACACAACCTACTTCACAGGTTTATTATGTAGAAAAGTGCTTTGTAAACAAAAGTATGTAAGTATTCAGCTATGATATTTTTATTAATTTACCTCTCTTGGAAGTTTGGGGCAAACTATATGTTGGGTTATCTTAAAATATGATATAACCCTGGCCTTCCTGCACAACATATTAAAATCATATGTCAATCAACTATCCAGTATACCTGTTCAGAGAATCAAACAAAAAATCAGCCTTTAAATAATCAGTAAGCATCTATTAAGCTTTTAGTACATGCTCAAAGCCACCCAGTCTGGCAGAGCTTAGAGCCAAACTCTAGTTTCTTGACCTCTGTGTCCAGAGCTCTTTCTCTTGCACCACACTTCATCTGAAGGCAAGTTAATATGATTTTACATTTAATTTGTAAGACAAGACAGACTGAAAACATTCAGAGTTTGCAACAGCTCTTTAAGAAACAGTCTCAAAGAGTTTAACACTACCTACATTGGACTCTGGATCAGATAAGATAGCAGATGCCAAAGCAGCAATGTGTATTTTTTTGTCCTGTAGTTTCCTCTGCCTCTCAATTATATATTCTTCCGTGGTTAGCTTTGGCATGGGATCCTCAGTAACCACTGAAACAAAAGAACATTCATTAGAAGGAAGTCGGCTTGATCTGGTGAAAAAGAATTACAGAATAATATTAAAGAAATACCATGTTAATACTTACGAGTGTACATGGTACCCAAGCTAACATTACTGTCTAACAAAACTCCCTCCCAAGAGAATGAAGAAGAAAACATGATTTGTAATTATCCTATCATCTGTTCATATGTAAAGGCAGGCTTCCAAACAACTTTTAGGGCATTTGAAAACAAATAAGTCTGTTCTCTTAAGCATTTTAATCACTCTGTCAGCACACTAATTATTTTAAGGTCCAATCCAAGGATGGGAAACCTGCGGCCTCAAGGCCACATGTGGCCCTCTAGGTCCTCAAGTGCAGTCCTTTGACTGAACCCAAACTTTACAGAACAAATCTGTTTTAATACCTTACATTTAAAATCAAAGGGATATATTTGAGGACCTGGAGGGCCACATGTGGCCTCAAGACCACAGGTTCCCCACCCCTGGATTACATCTTAAAATAATTAGTGTGCTGGTAGAGTGATTAAAATGCTTAAGAGAACAGACTCATTGTTATGAAGTTTGGATTCAGCCAAAGGGCAGCACTTGAGGACCAGAGGGCCACATATGGCTTTGAGGCTGCAGGTTTTCCACCCCTAGTCCAACCCTTTAAAAATTTCAACTAGTTCCAAAATAAATATTCACAAATTCCTAAATGGTTGGAGCCCAATTTTTACAAAATAAAATCAGTTTGAATTCAATCAACCAGCATTTATCAGGCACCTACTACTAATGGTATGCTAAAGCCAACTCATCACACCAATATATACAAGCTACTGCTAAATTTGCACTATATGCAAATTCAATCAGCAGCTATATCAGAAATGATATTTGTTGTTTTAAAAGAATTGGTGTCAATCAGAGCAGAGTGTATTTTCAATGCATTATACTACCTACTTTAAATGAATGTTGCTACAATAAGGAATATTTGAGAGCAAATTTAATTGCATTTTGTTCTCATGGTCCTAAGTGAAAGCTTGGAAAAAAGGCTGAAATAGCTACAAAGTTGCTAGAAAAATTTCCTAAAATCATCATTTGACAAATCATTGCTTGTAATTATCACCTTATAATTGAATACCTGAAATGAAACAAGTGAATCAATTTAAAATATTTTTGGATAACATGTATGCTATTTATCACTTGGATAAAATGTATACTATTTATCACAAATACAATAAAAATTAGGCCAACATAGAAACTGAAAAGAATATGAAATTGAAATTATTAAAACTGGTCAAGTGTACTCAGTCTGAGATAGGTGGCATAGCTTATGAATTGCTACTGCTGTATGGCACAAATATCATGCATCACAAGTGCATTTTTCTCATTCTTCTTATCCTGGTTTGTCAAAGAAATTAACGAACATCAATTTCTTACAAGACTCTGCTTTAATGACTGACATTCTTGAAAAATCTTCATTATTTTAAAGCAGTGCAATCAGGATGAAATAATATTCAGAAAGCTCAAAAATCAAATGCACCACAAGAGCTTCGGAAAACAAAGATTGGTACTAACTAGAAAGCATGAATCTCAAGTTGAAGATTTAATTAAGTCAGATAACTATGAAGAAATTCCATTTAGTAAGAAAAAAAAAAGGAATGTTCTTCCAAAGAAGGCTGCTAGAAAATATAATTCAATACATGAACTTACATCTTTTACCAAACAGAAATTATAATTAAAGTATGATTTATTAGAACTACCTACTTGGACTTGTGAAAAACTAACTTACCCACGGATAATTGGTTAAAAAAAACTGTAGCATATAAGTAGAAATTCAAAATTGATTTGAATGTTTTTCAGAATTTTGAAGATAATAATGTAGAATCAAAAATGTTTCAATCCTTGTAACTATACAGAAAGCTAAAAAAAAATAGTCAACACAACTGCAATAGTGTTAATGCTGAAAGAGGTTTGAACTTAACGAATATAATTTGTAGGAGAGTGACAAACAGTTTAACCTATGTATATGTAATGACAAAAAAAAAATGTATTGGGAAAGAACAGATTGGGATACAACTCCATCTATCAAATAATAGATGAAATGTAACCATACAGTTCTTATACAAGAACTTAGCAAAAATAAATAACAAGAGGCAGCTAAGTGGAGCAGTGGATAGAGCAATGGACCTGAAGTCAAGAGGACCTGAGATTAAATGTGGCCTCAGACACTTACTAGCTGTGTGACCCTGGGCAAGTCACTTAACCCCAAATGCTTCCAAAAATACTAACAATAAAATAAATGACAGTATTTGGAGAGAAATGGCTACAAAGAATTTATAATAAAGCATAACATATTAATTATTATTATTTGTAAACTGAATCCTATACATCCTTTATATTGAGTTAAAATTAAAGTTATAGACACACAAACATGTATATAAATTTTTGGTTTTGTTTCTTCCAGTTGGCTGTTAAACCTTCACCAGCTCACCAGTGCATACTGCATGCCAGGCTCTGGGCTAACAGCTAGGCATATAAAGACAAAAAAAAACTGCAACAGCCCCAAGCCTCGAAGAACTTTACAGCCTCTCTGCACAGGGCACAAAACATGTACACATGTAATATATACAAAATAAGATATAAAAGCACTGGGGGAGGAAGGGAAGCCACCAGTAGCTGGAGACAGGGTAAAGCAGGAAAAAATTGGTTAAGGGCCTGGTGCTTGAGTGGAGACTTGAAAGAAACTAGGGACTATAAGAAGCAAGAGGGTGCAAAGGGAGTCCATTCCAGACATGGGGGACAGCCAGTACAAAGGGATGTGGACAAGACACGGGAATGCTCTATGTAAGGATTTACTGTTGTTATTCAGTTGTTTCACTCATGTCTAACTCTTTGTGACCCAATTTGAGGTTTTCTTGGCAAAGATGCTGGAGTGGTTTACCATTTCCTTCTCCAGCTCATTTTACAGACGAGGAAACTGAAGCAAATAGGGTTAAGTAATTTGCCCAGGGTCACGCGGGAAGTGTCTGAGGCCAGATTTGAACTCAAGGAGATGAGTCTTCCTAACTCCAGGCCCAACACTCTATCCACTGCACCAGCAAGCTGCCCTTCTCTCTGTGAGGAACAGAAAGCTATTTTGTCTGGACTACAGAATGTAAGAAAGTAACATCTAATAAGGCTGGAAGATAAGGAGGAGGCCAAATTGTGAAGGGCTTTAAAAGCCAGTTTATATTTGCAATAACAATAGTTAGCACTTATACAGCACTTAAAGGTTTGCAAGGAATTTTACAAATCTCACTTGATCTTTACAACACCACTATGGAAAGTGCTATTATTCCCATTTCACAGATGAAGAAAAGAAGACTGAGAGAGGTTAAAGGTAGGACCCAGTCACACAGCTAGGAATAGTGTGAGGCAGCCTACTCTCTAAAGACATCAAAGAAAAAGAAAAAAAAACCCCATATGTATAAAAATGTTGATGGCAGAAATTTTTGTAGTGGCAAAAAACTGGAAACTAAAGGGGTGGTGTCCATCAATTGTAGAATGGCTGAACAAATGATGGTGTTGTGAAAGTAATGGAATACTACTGTGCTGTAAGAAATGATAAAGGGAATGGTTTCAGTGACATCTCAGAAGACCTGTATGAAATGACACAAGTGGAGTGAGCAGAACCAGAAGAACAATTTATAATACCAATATCGTAAAAATGAACAATTTGGCAAGACTTAAAAACTTGCACCTTAAAGAATCACTTTGGCAGGTATATGAAGATGGATTAGAATGGGAAGAAACCTGAGGTAGTGAGACGACTTTAGAGGCTACCATTACTGAGGGCCTGAACTAGGCAATGGCCAAGTAGAAAGAAGGGGACAGATACGAGAGAGGCAGTAGAAGCAGAAGTGACGAGATCTGTTAAATGGCTGCACATATGAAGTGAGTGAGCGTGAAAAGCGGAGGATGGCACTGAGACTGCAAACCTCAGCAACTGGAAGAATGCTAATGCCCTCAACAGAAATAGGATAAGCTAAAAGAGGGTGGATTAGGGGGGAAAAGATAAGGTGTTCTGTTTTGGACAAGTTGAGATAGACATGCCTGCAGGACACACAGCGTGAACTATCTAATAGGCAACTGATTTTTACAGGACTGGAGCTTAGCAGAGTAAGGCTGAATATACTGATTTGAGAGTAACCTGCATAGACATGATAATTAAATCCATGGGAAGTGATGAGGTCATCAAATAAAAAGAATGTAGTGAAAAAAGAGAAAAGGGCCCAAGACAGAGCTTTAGGGCACCCCCTCAGTTAGGGGACATGACATAGATCATGATCCAAAAGTGGGCACAGAGTTTGGAGAGAGCTAAAGCCCAATATTCTATTTTCAGAAATGGGCACATGCAAAAAATTATTCCTTTACGAGGAACTGAAATTCTTAAAATCTGTAGTGACCAGAATCATTTTAAGGTCAAAAAGGAATACACAAACTACACAATTCCTAAACTTAATTTGGTAGTTCCTCCTCCAGGTTAAAAAATGACATGCCAAAAAGGGAAAAACAGCCAGATGCAGACTCAAAAGTGATTGTTATCTAGCTATGGAAGACCAAGAGCAAAACGTGAAAAGGTTCAAGATGTTTAAATATAAATGATGAAAACTGTGTTTCAAGCCTTGAAGTGACCAACACGCCTTAAACATTGATTCATGTTTCAGAATATGTCAAATTTAAAAACTCACTGTGAGACTTCCTGCTGGAATTTGTTTTCCAATCAATTAAATACAAAAAGCCATTCCATTACCTTCTTCAAACTCCATTTCTTCTTGCTCTTCCTCTTCATTTGTGTCAATATTGGCAGCTGAATATTGAAAATAAATTGTTAATAACTCAATCTCATCAAAAGCAATTTAAATTCAATTGTTCAATTGTTAGTTTACCTGGCTTCTCTCTGGTCTGTGGAATAATACCACACTTATCTTTGATTGGAAGTAGGTGAATTACTTCTTTTTCTGGCTCAGTTTGTAGTCGTCTTGGTACTTTCTCGTATTTGTCTATTATGCTCTCCTGCTTCCGTTTCTTGATGTGAACAGGCTCACTGCACGTTTTGGCAAAAATAACATGTTAAAAGGAAATAATTCTTTTCTTTAAGTAAGGGAAAAATAAGACACCGCTACCTAAATGTTCCTAAGTACAAAGTCTGACTTTGACTTTTCCTGTTTTGAATAAATTTTAAATCCTCATCAATCATGTATTAAACACTGAAACCTCAGTTACTGTGTGGTGCAGGCCCCGAATTCCTCAGGCACTATGGCTCTTTTCTATGCCTCCATTTGACCTGTCTCTGCCTGTTCTGTTCTATCACTTCCTTCACCTGCCTTTAAAAGAGCAATCTATCCCCCCTGCATTCCACTCATGCATCCATTCAGATTTAACTTAAATGTACACTAAGCAAATTTGGTTTTTATTGTTCTTCAGTTACCTTTAGCAATTAAATTTAGATGGGACTATTTTTACAACTACTATTCACAATGCTACATATTTTGTCTTTCTAAGCTCATAATCTCAAAAAAAAAATTTTTTCTTTATTACAACGCTCCAAACTCCCAAAGAAATACTTACCTAGAAGAAAGATCTCTAGTTAAAAATGATGGCATTTGACCTAAATCTTTCAGTAACTGCAAGTCGTCTTCATCCATCATGTCCAAAGGAAGGGCTTCTTCTTCTTCCTCTTCCTGCTCTGTTCTTTGAGCTACCTCAAAGGTTTCAGAAGCAGAAATTAGTTACTGTGGAAATAAAGCTCTTTGCAATTCTGTGATTAGAATAAAAATCTTGTGACTAAATCCATAGTCTGCCCTATGGATAGGCAAATACATAGATATTAGGTCAAAATTTTCATTTCCCCGCTTTCGTCTCATTTAATTCTATCTCACATAAAGAATGTAAAGTAGGATGACAACACCATTAGAAGAATTCTATACAGGATGACAATGGGAAATGTATATAAAAAAGTATAAAAAATGACAGACAGTGGGAAAGAGAACAAGTTTTAAAAGTCTGGCAAGAAATCCAATGAAAATGGCTGTTTAGCCTTCAGACATGAGCTTAGTGTGGAAGCTCCCTCACTTAGCCCAGCACCCAGCATAGAGCAGGCGCTTAATGGTCACTGATGGCCTGAAGACAGAGGAGGCCAAAGGCATTTAAGGATCAAACTAGGAAGACAGATGAAAAATGGAAGAGACTGCCAAAACCACTAAAACAATGTTATCTCCATGAGTAACAATGAAGCCACCACAATTGTATTCACATCCCAGGCCTTGACTAATGACATAGGAACTTTTAGAACCAATTCTCTTCACCATCAAGGAAGGACAGAGGAACTAGGATAACGACTCTCCCACAGTGACCCCCAACACAATGTTCAAGGAAGCATAAACACAATAAAGAAAACAAATGATAAGAAAAGAATTCTAAATGCAGAGGAAGCAACGCTATCCTGGAGGTAACCATTCTGAGGATTCTGGGAAACTGATTTTCAAGGAATTTGAAAGATAACAAATGCTTAGAAAAATCACGGAAATTCTTTCCAACAAATACAAAGTACTGAACTATATACTGACTTTTCCATGTCTATAAGCTCCTTATGAGACTACTGTACACGTGTATTTGGGACATCCTTGAAAATACAAGCAACAGGTAGGTTTCACAATTGACATTCCACAGCAAACATCTTTATATATACACAATTGACTTAAAGATGCCACTGTGTTTACTATTTGACAATAAAAAGCATTTGATTCCATAAAGCAAAATACCACCTTAAAGGCTCTCCTGCAAGAAGCTGTATCCCACTCATTAAAACCACGTGAGTATACTTGCAAGATACATCAAAGACAACTTTGACAACTACATAATTGCTAAAAGCAAGGAAGCACAAAACAAGCAGACAAATCCTCAGAGATTTTTGATAAGGTAATGGAAGAAGTCCAATACACAGACCAACAAGAAGTACTTTATATAGATGGCAAGGTCTTCAGATGTTCATATTTTCAGATTATTTTGAGATGACTGCTAAAAACTTTAGAACAGGGGTGGGGGTGGGAGACACGACACACTGCAGATTCCCTGCAGCCTCAAGGCCATCTGTGGCCCTCTAGGTCCTCAAGTGCAGCCCTTTGACTGAACCCAAACTTAACTGTGAAGTCTGGATTCAGCCAAAGGGCTGCACTTGAGGGCCACATGTGGCCTCAAAGCTGCAGGTTTCCCACCCCTGCTTTAGAACATTGCAAACCTTCCTAAATGACACTAAAAATTAACTCAAAAGTTTAGCCACACTATTATTCAGAATATCACGAGCAGCTTAGATAGACATCTTATAGAGTTGGCTCATCAACACATTTAATGAGGACAGACTGCAAGTGGACAAAAGCTAAGCCCAGAAATGAATAGGAGGTCTGACTGCATTTGGTAAACTTCTGTATTTGGTACTTTTAATGACCCCAAGCTTCGGCCTGAACCATCTCTTTGTCAATACTCTTCCACTAATAATGTATGTCTGGAAGTCCTGGAACACCACAATCGTCAGAGAATTAAAGTTGCAGGTCATGACTGCATTTGGTAAACTTCTGTATTTGGTACTTTTAATGACCCCAAGCTTCTCCCTGAACCATCTCTTTGTTAATACTCTTCCACTAATAATGTACGTCTGGAAGTCCTGGAACACCGCAATCATCAGAGAATTAAAGTTGCAGGTCATCCCAAGGGCAATAAAGAAGCATGTTGTGGTCATGAGCCAACCGATAAAAAACTGCACAGAAGTGGCACAAAAAAGATATCCGAGAAAGAGATGAGAAGAGAAGGAAAGAGGCCTGTCATACAGCAAGACCAAAAGATACATTTGTGCACTACTAGCACCCACACAGTGGCAGGAAACCTAAAAGAAGGCCCAGGTATACTGGGTAGAGCCCTACGGAGGGCTTACAGTAAGATGTGAACAAGAATGGCAAAGAATGAAGGAGAAGGTAGGGAGGAGTTGCAATCTACATCTCTGAAGATGTGTCCAGACTGATGATACATAACACCCACTGAATTACTGAAGAATATAAAAGCATACAGGATGACAATTCACTCAGAAATTACTTCATAGGTATAAATTGGTTTTGAGTTTATTTCCTTGTGTTTCCTAGTGCTATTTCACATAGACCCTGGAAATATGAAAGAATACTTTCAGTGTGTAATTACAGTATTTAAAAAGTAAAAACTTATACAAGGACTGTGCATTTGTGTTTAGCAGCCCCGAGAATACCTGGGAAGAGGGGGTAATGGTAGAACATAAAAAACTTAAATAGGACATGTTGCCATAGTGATCATTCTTGGTTAAGTTTTTAATCCCAGATTTCTATTTATATCCATTGTTTTCAGCACCTGCTACCTCTATCTCCCTTGCTTCCAATCTTTTCCAATCCTTAGAAAAGAGGATTGGTGATCAAAATTGAAGGATGGAGATGGAAAGTAGTAGTCACATCCTTATTGTCAGCCAGAAAAACTGACATAGACAGTGAAACAATTTTAAGTGAGTAAATACTGTAGCTTGAGAACACCGTGAAGAATAATTCTGTAGTAGTATACCAACATGTGTAGTAAGTAGTATACCAACATGTGTAACATACATATACACACGCATATATTGGACAATGTACTGTAAAAAGTGTTCATACCACCAACCCATTCAGATCACCTTATAATAAATTAGCACACGATTTCAACATTACCACACTTACCTCTAAGTATTTGCTTTCCATCCTCCAATGGAACAGGCTTCTTCGATACAACATCTTTCACAGCTTGTCTAAGTTTCCTTTGTTCTTTTCTGTATTTCTTGGCAGTACTTTGCTGTTTATATTGTTTATTTTTTAACTTATTGTCAAGTTTGACTTTACTAGTTTTCAGAAGTTTCCGAAAGCTCGGGGCCCGTTTTTTGCTTTTTCGCTAGAAAACAAGAGAAGAATCATTACATGCTCAAGTTTACTTAGAGAAGACTTAATTTTTAAAGTTGTAGTTTTCTGTGAGTTTTTTTTTTTACTTAAGTAATGGTATGCATCAAAGCTGTTCTATTTTAAACACCCCATACCTATGGTTTTCAGACAAAAGAAGTAGAGGAAAACAGTACAGCTAGTGGATAGAATGGTGCATTGGTGAGGACAGGGAGTAACCTTCAGGCATTTACTAGTTGTGTGACCCTGAGCAAATCACATAACTTCAATAAGCCTGAGTTTTCTCATTTAGAGAAAACAGAGATGATAATAGGAGCTTCTTTACAAGAGTTGTGAGGATCAAATGAGGGAATGGATAAAAAGGATTTTTGCAAACCTTATAGCACTTTGCAAATACAACTCAGTGAAGGGATAAATGCGTTGGAATGGCACCTATAACACTTAGAGATCACTCATCATACCCATGGTTCTTTCCCCCATTATCTTTCTCCCTTGTCTTAAACCTGAAACACACCGGAAAAATACTGATTAACTCTTTACGTTTTAATATTTAAGAACCAAATACTGATTGTTATTCTAACATATGGCATTTACATTCATTTTCAACTTATACATCACCTCAGGCCTGCACAACTGCAACAGAGGGCTAGATGTCCCCCTCCCTAAAGTCTCTCACCAATCCTCCACTCAGCTGAAAAAGTGGATTTCCTTAGAAGTGCAAGTCTGACCATGTCAGCCCGCTGCTCCCCCCATGCCGAGAAGCAGCTAGGAGGCACAGTGGATAGAGGGCTGGGCCTGGAAATGAGGAAGACTTGAGATCAAATCCGGCCTAAGATGGGTGACAAATCACTTAACTTCAGCTTCCTCAACTGTGAAGTAAAGATAACAGCAGCACACATCTCTCCCAGAGTTGCTGTCTTAATCAAATAAATATGAAAAGCTCTTTCCTCAGTGCCTGGCATGCTTGTTTCCAGTATCCCCAAAGCGTAGCACACTGTCACTAACTGGCACGTAGCAGGCGCTTAGTGCTTGTCTCACAGTGTCTGGCACATATTTGGCGCTTAATAACTACTTACAGACCCTCACAACAAGCCTGAGGGGACAAGCCTATGACGCAGGAGAGACTACGCTCCTTATCCCCATTTTACAGATAACAAAGCCAAGGACCCTCAGACCCTGCCTGCACCCCCGTCCAGGGCTCAGGGCCAGTAGCCCGAGCTCTTGCTCGCGTAGGTTCGCTCGGACAGACCTGGCCGGACCTCCTCCTCCCCCATTGGTAAGCTCCGGAGGCCGCTCCAGGGCTCCAGTTGGTGCTCTGTACTTACCGCCTTCATCCTCAGGCCTCACCGCAGCGGCACGCAGGGTAGCCTCTCTGAATTCTTCCGTGGGTACCGTGGAGGTGTAGGTTCCCAACAACCTGAAAAACACACGTGGGATGACGGAAGAGATATGCGACAAACGGAAGACTTTACAACGTGACCCCGTGTCGCAGCACGCCACTTCCTCCTTGAGGTGTCTGCACAACCGGAAATGGCGTACAGGATGAGGCGCCCACTTCCGCAACCAGGGAGGGCGGCATGCGCCCCCTACAAATGGCAGCCGGCATAGAGGCCGCGGGATTGGCGGAGGGGGGAGGGGTGGAAATGAGGTGAGGAGGCGCATGCGCTCAGGCACGAGGGAATCCTCCGCATCCAGTACATCCCGGAAATACAGTGACATACGTTGCTAAGGTCCCCGGGTTGGGTGGGTGGGGGCGGCTACAGAGGAGGCACCCTGGCTCCCAACTTTCGCTCTTCCAGCCCCTGATGGACGTGGCTTCCTGCCCAAGAAGTGAGAAGAGAACGAGCCTTCACCACCCCCCAGGCCGGGCGGAACAGCTGGAGGTGGCAAAGCCCGAGGAGCTCCGTGCTGTCGCCTCCCGAGTGCCCGAGCTCCGATGGGGAGCCCACTACCTGTGGCGCGCGCTTCGGGACACGCCCGGGCTTGGGAAGCGCTTCCCCGGTGAAATCAGCGGTTCAGGCAGCCGCCAGCCCCCGCCCGATTGTAAGCTCATGGCAGGGCCGGAGATGCGCCCTCTTCCGTGCCCCTCGTGTCTTGTGTCCAACATTGAGTCATTCAGCAAACACTCAGGCAGGGGCCTGGGGATTTCAGGAGCTCCCCAAACTTGAGCGGAAAAAGTTACATCGGCACTTCGGTACAGTTGGCTTCAGTATTTTAATATGATTGACATTTCACTTTCAGGGTTTCAATATATCGGTATTTCAGGATAGTTTCTTTTTTAATCCTATGTGTTTCATGTTATGGGCAGCTGGGTGGCACAGTAGATAGAGTGCCAGGCCTGGAGTCGGGAAGAATCCACATCCAACCTCAGATACTTACTAGCAGTATGACCGTGGGCAACTCACTTAGCCCCATTTGCCCCAGTTTCCTACTCTGTGAAATAGGGGCTGGAATAAGAAATGGCAAACCATTCCAGTATCTTTGCCAGGAAAACCCCAGATGGGGTCATGAAGAGTCTGGCGTGACTGAACAGCTACATTTTATGTTATGCTTTTAAAAACATTACTTTGAGAAAGGATATATAAGCTCCACCAGACTGCCAAAGGGGTCCATGACACACAAAAAAGTTAAGGAACTGTGGAAAACAGTTTAGAGTGGAAGGGAGAATCCCTGCATTCATAGAGTTTATGGTCTAGTAAGGGGAATAAAACACAAATCATTGGTATAATTAATACAATGTCCCAGAAGTCTTAGTGCATTTTAAAGCCTTAGTAGTTTTAAATAAAATACTCAGAATAATACCACCTTTGATGAGACTGCATTAAGACTTTTGGAATCCCCAGTTAACCTTAGGGTAGAAAAACAGTCAAGTACCATGGGAAGGATGTTTTAGATAGAGTTTTATTAAATAGGTAGAGTCCTGTTAAGTGTAGGTCTGGAAATACGAACAGAAGCGATCCTGATAGGCACTTCTCTCAAGTAGGTTACATACTAATGGATCTGCTGGAGGGCTTCCCTCAATCCTCCCAGGGCCAGGGCCTTCTCTCATGGTTTCCTTTCGCAAACTATATTTATTACATGGTGATGTCACCCACAGCTAGCATGAAGGTGTCTGTGGCTTAAAGAGAGGCAGAATAAACATTAGCCTCTTTTGCCCTCACCTCTCCAGAGAAGACCTTAATTCCTGCCGAGATGAGAAGAGAGCTAGAAGAGACTCCAGATCTCTCTTCTCCCTCCCAGTTGCCCCATATTTGTCCCTGGCCCTCATGCAGAATAGGGGCAATGATCACGAATGAGGAAAGAATCCCACAACAAACCATAGTGCTTGAGGCTCGGGTCATATAACAATTCTTTTAATGTCACCCCCATTAGTACATGTGCTCCTTGAGAGAAGGAACCCTGTTTTTGTCTTTATGTCCCCAGCACTTATCATAGACCCTGGCGCATAGTAGGTGGTTAATAAATGCAAGTAGACTGACTGACAGATCATCTTGTGGATGAGAGGTTAGACATTTTTTTTTTATTGAGTGGAAGGTAGCTGTAAGGAAAGATTTCCCAAGTATTCAAGCTCTTCCAGAGTGGGCTGCTTTAGAAACCTTAGGTCTATTTTTAAAACCTATCAATACTACCTCTGTTAATCAGATATGAATTTGAAGAAAGAGTTAAAGCTATCTCCTCAAGGTTACAAACCGGGGGAAATAGACATTCTGGTGAAGATTGTAGAAGCTCAGTTTCAAAGGAGCTTAGAATCCATCTACTCCTAACTTATGAAGAATCCTTTGCACAACATCCCTGACAAGCTAGTCATCTAGATTTCGCTTAAAGATCTTAAGATATAGGGAGCCCACTGCTTCCTCTTATGGATATCTCTCATTACTAGGAAGTCTTCTGTTCACTTTCAGTCCAAACAAAACGTCTAATCTCTCATCCACAGATGGCGGAGTGGAAACAGCAATGGGCCTGGAATCAGGAAGACTTGAGTTTGAATCCAGCCTCAGATACAGACTACTTGTGTGACCCTGGGCGAGTCATTTAGCTTCTGTTTGCTTCAGTTTCCTCAACTGTAAAATAGGGATAATAACAGCACCTGCCTTCCAGGGTTGTTGGGTGGGTCAAAATGGGATAAAAATTACAAAGTGCCTGGCACATAGTAAGTGCTAGTTATTAGTATTGTTATCTGTATGATAGTTCTTCAGTTACTGAAAAATAAATACTGTGCTCTCGCCAAGTCTCTCAGGTAAACATTTCAAGATCATTGGATGGTATGGTTTTATATTCTCTCAGCACCCTGGTTGCCATCCTTGAAATATTCTCAGCTTGCCAGTGGCATTTAAAAACCACATAGGCTCTGACCAAATCTACTGCCTGTCTAGGTTTGCTTGGTTTTTTGTTTTTTTTTTTTTTGTAATTTGTAGCCCCAGCACTTATTGATTGACTGGTTCTGGACAGCATGCCTCTACTAATGCAACCTCAGATTACATTAGCTTTTTTGTTGTCTCATCATACGTAATTTAAAAACAATGAATATAACCTTGAATCCATCAAGCCAATAAGCATGGGAAAATTCTTTGTTGGAAGGTCTGTGGGCAGACAGGCTAATTCACTGCTGGTGGAGCTGTGAAAAAGGTTCAACTGTTCTGGAAAGCACTTTGGAATTGTGTGTAATTTGGCCTTTGAGTATGACTAGTTTATCCAACACGGAACCTGCTGCATGCCCTTCCCCATGAGTGAGAGGAACCTCCTTTATTGGCTGCCTACATCTCTAGACTGGGGAGACCAAACCGTGCTCTCCTTTTCCACCAGCTTTGCAGCACTCTTTTTCTAAAAGAACAGGCTGGGGTTACATACGTAAATAAAGTAACTGAAAGGTCCATACCTGCTAAGAGCTACAGTGAATAGAACACTGAGCCTGGAGTCGGGAAGACCTAAGTTCAGATTTGACTTCAGACACTTAGTAGCTGTGTGATCCTGGCCAAGTCACCTAACCTCTGCCTCAGTTTCTTCAACTGTAAAATGGGGATCCTAATAGCACCTACCTCCCAGGGTTGTTGTGAGGATCAAATGAGACAATGATTATAAAGCACTAGGCACATAACAAGTGCTTAATACATTCTTCTTTCCCTTCCCTTCTCTTCCCTTCCCTCCCCTCCCTTACTTTGACCTAGAGATTCCACAGATAGTCACATGCTCCAATAAGACCAATGACAAATGAAAGGCCTATATACACCAAAATATTTGTAGCATCCCTTTGTGGGGGTAGCAATAGATTTGGAAACAAAGTAGATACCCATTAGCTGGAGGAAGGCCAAAGAAGTTGTGGTATATGAACACTACTATACCTTAAGATCTGAAAAGATTGGAAAGACATAAACTGATTCAAAGGAAAGTGAGCAGAATCAGGAAAACAATACACAAAACAGCTACAGAGTGTGAATGGAATGAAAATAACAAAACAATCTAGTAGTCCAATAATTTTTAAATTCTTTCTCCTGGATCTATTTTCCAGGTCAGTGGTTTTTCCAATGAGATATTTCACATTGTCTTCCACTTTTTCATTCCTTTGGTTCTGTTTGATAATATCTTGATTTCTCATCA
>JAQQSZ010000531.1:0-17025 GCA_028646595.1 Phalanger gymnotis | reverse complement strand
CAAGCTGAATCCATAACCTTTCTGTGAAAAGAAATAGTTTGTTTCATCATGGATGCTTTGGAATTGCATTGATTAGAGTTCTTCAGCCTTTCGAAGTTGTTTGTCTTAATAATATTATAATCATTGTATAAATCATTCTCCTGGTTTACTCCATACACTCTGTATCAGTTCATTCAAGTAGTTTCCTTCTCACATACCTATCTAGTCCCTGGTCCTGGTCAATAGTGACTGAACTGGTAATAGTAATGTAGACACAGACATTCTAAATAATCTGATTTTAGATTCCATAATAAATCAATCTCTGTATGTAAATCTGGCTGCTCACCTCTGAAATTTGTGGGGTCGAAAAACACTAACTCAGTGAGGTCAAATTCATTGATTTACACTCTGCAGGGGATAATTAGCTTTTCCTGGTTCTGTGATCATAGGCTGTACCCTTCATAAAGACCATAGGTACAAGAGTGACCATAGGGGACAGAATAGAGGAAATCAATGGGTGTCAATTTATCTCTAATCCTGACATAATGATAATGATAGGTAACATCAATATAATACTTATGGATATCATCCCATTTGATCTTTACAACGACCCTGTCATGTGAGGTGGGTGTTGCAGGGAATGTTATCTCCATTTTCCAGATAAAGAAACTGAGACTCCAATGGAATAATCAGCTTTTTACTAGTCACCTAGCAAATGAATATCACAGATGGGTTTGAAATTTAGATCTCTAACCAGGTTTTGACCAAGTTTAACACTATTTCTTCTTCTATCATATTGCCTCCCTGTAAGACAACATAAAATATGGTCCTTCTTGACAAAAGATCAGTGAGGTTATCCTGCCTAAAGAGGCTTCCAGGAAGTGACAAGATTGCACTTATATGCTCTGAATTGCGGTATAATTAAGGGTGTAACATTTTGTAAAAAAATGATAATATTCTCATGGGAGATGTTTCACTATTTCTCTAGCAACTACAAATATTTTGGGGACTGTTTTTTATGAAAAGGATCTAATATGATGATATAAGTCTTGAAAAAATATTTAATGATGAGGAATATGTCTGTGAATGATAGGCAGCAAAGACTACTATCATGCTCCCCACAAATGGCTCATTTCTGAAGCCTTTTTTTGCCCCTCGTAATTCATAATTGGCCTGATCATAAGCCCCATCACCAGCTACTATTATTTTCATAAAATGTTACCTTCTAGTATAGCATTTTTCATACGACTATAGATATCTTTGATTTCTTCTTCTGAAAACTGCTTGTTCATGTCCTTGGGCCATTTATCATTTGAGGAATGGCACATAATTTTTAAAATTTCACTCAATTCTCTATATCTTTGAAAAATGAGGCCTTTATCAGAGAAATTTGCTCTAAATTTTCCCCTAGTTTCCTGCTTTCCTTATAATATCTGCTGCATTTGGTTTTGTTTGTGCAAAAGGTGTTTAATTTCATGTAATCAAAATTATCTATTTTATATCTCATAATACTCTATCTCTTGCTTGGCCATAAATTCTTTTCTTCTCCATAGATCTATCTGACAGATAAATATTCCATGCTCCCCTAATTTACTTATGATATCACCTTTTATATATGAATCATATACCCATTTTGACCTTGTATTGGTGTATGATGTATGATGTTGGTCTATACCTAGTTACCGACAAACTGCTTTCCAGTTTTCCCAGCAACTTTTGTCAAATAGTGAATTCTTCTCCCCAAAGATTGAATCTTTTAATTTATCAACCACTGGATCACTATGGGCATTTACTATTGTGTACCTAACCTATTCCACTGTTCTATCACTATATTTCTTAGCCAGTATCAGATCGTTTCAATGATTACTGTTCTGTAATACAATTTGAGATCTGCTACTACTAGGGTACTTGGCCTTTCTTTTTTTTCATTGATTCCCTTGATATTCTTGATCTTTTGTTGGTCCAAACAGATTTTTCCATTTCTTTCTGGCTCTATAAAATAATTTTTGGTAGTTTGATTGATATGGCTCTGAATAAGTAAATTAATTTTGGTAGATTTGTTATTTAGGTTATATTGGCTCAGTCTACCCATGAGCTATTAATATTTCCCTACTTGTTTATACATGACTTTATTTGTGTGAAAATATCTTGTAATTGCATTCATATAGTTCCTGGGTTTTTGTTGTAAGGTAGACTCCAAGTATTTTATATTGTCTGCAGTTATTTTAAATGGCATTTCTCTATCCTTCCTGCTGAACTTTGTTGGTAGTATTTAGAAACACTGATGATTTATATGGGTTTACTTTACATCCTACAACTTAGCCAAAGTTGTTAATTATTTCAACTAGCTTTTTAGTTGATTCTCTAGGTTTTTCTAAGTATATCATCATATCTGCAGAGAGTGAAAGTTTTGTTTCTCCATTACCCATTCTAATTCCTTCAATTTCTTTTTCTTCTCTTATTGCTATAACTAGCATTTCTAGTATAATATTGAATAATAGTGATGATAATGCTCATCCTTGCTTCACCTGATTTTATTAGAAAAGTTTCCAGATTATTCCCATTACAGATAGTGCTTGCTGATGATTTTAGATACCACCCGTCATTTAGATAGTATTTATCATTTGGGGCAGATGAGTGATGAAGAGGATAGAGTGCTGGGCCTGGAGTCATGAAGACCTGACTTCAAATCTGCCTTCAGACACTTACTAGCTGTGTGACCCTGGGCAAGTCACTTAACCCTGTTTGCCTCAGTTTCCTCATCTGTAAAATGACCTGGAGAAGGACACGCCAAATCCCTCTGGTATCTTTGCCAAAAAAAAGCCCCTGAACAACAACACATTATCTTAAGGAAAGCACCATTTATTCCGGTACTTTTAATGTTTTTTAAGGAGTATTTTATTTTGTCAAAACCCTTTTTTCTGTATCAATGGAGGTAATCAAATTATGTTTGTTGTTTTGTTATTGATATGGCCAATTATGCTCATAGTTTTCCTGACATTGAACCAGCCCTGCATTTCTAGTATAAATCTGACTGGGTCATAGTGTGATCTATGTGATATATTGCTGTTATCTTCTTGCTCATGTTTTTTTTTTTTTTAAGTTTTGCATCAATATTCATTAGGGAAAATGGTTTTCAGTTTTCTTTCTGCTTTTTCTCTTCCTAGGTTAGTATCAGCACCCTATTTGTATAATAAAAGGACTGGGTGGGACTCCTTCTTTATCTGGTTTTCCAAATAGTTTCCAAATGGTTTCCAAATAGTTCCAATATTACATTGGAATTCATTTTTCTTCAAATGCTTGGTAGAATTTGCGTGTGAATCCATCTGGTCTTGAGGAATTTTTCCTTAGAGAGCTCATTTGTAGCATGTTCAGTTCCTTTTTTTTCCCCTAAAATACAGTTATTTAGTATTCTATTTCCTTTTCTGTTGATGTGGGCAACTAATGTTTTTGTAAATATCAATCCATTTCAAATCTAACAAGCTATTGTTAGATTTATTGGTATAAAATTAGGCAAAATAGCTCCTGATAATTGCTTTAATTAGTAGAAAATTCACTCTTTTTGTTTTTCATGCTAGTAATTTATTATTCAAATCAAATTAATAAATATTTTTTTCTATTTCATTGTTTTTTTTTCATAAAACCAGTTCCTAGTTTTATTTATTAATTTAATGGTTTTCTTCCTTTTAATTTTATTAATTTCTCCTTTCATTTTCAGGATTTCCAAATTGATGTTTAATTGGAAAATTTTAATTTGTTATTTTTCTAGGATTTTAGTTATATGCCTATTCATTGATCTTCTCTTTCTCTTTTTTATTGATGTAAATAAGTACTGCTTTGGCTCCCATCAAATTTGATATATTGTGTCATTGTTGTCATTCTCTTTAATGAAATTATTATTTCTGTGATTTGTTTTTTGACCCACTCATTCTTTAGGATTAGGCTACTTAGTTTCCAATTAATTTTTAATCCATGTTTCCCTATCCCTTTATTGAATATACTTTTTATTGCATTATGATCTAAAATGGATGCATTTAATGTTTCTGCTTTTCTGCATTTGGTTGTGAGGTTTTTGTGGTCTAATATATGGTTAATTTCTGTGAAGATGCCGTGTACAACTAAGAAAATGTTATACTCCTTTCTATTCCCATTCAATTTTCTCCAGAGTTCTATCATATCTAATTTTCCTAAAATTCCATTCATCTTCATTTCTTTCTTTCTTTCTTTTTGTTTCATTATTTTTTGGCTAGATTTATCTAGCTCTGAGAAGGAAAGTTGCGGTCCCCCACTAGTATAGTTTTCCTGATTATCTCCTCTTTATTTAACTTTTCCTTTAAGAATCTGGGTGCTATGCCATTTGGTGAATATATGTTTATTATTGATATTACTTTATTATCTATGGTACCTTTTAGTATAATGTAGTTTCCCCTGCTTACAATTTTCAATTAGATCAATTTTTCTTTTGATTCGTCTGAGACGATGATCATCACCTCTACCTTCTTTTTACTTTACCTGAAGCATAATTAATTGATTCTTCTCCAGCTCTCTATTTCCACTCAGTGTGTGTCTCTCTCTTTTAAGTATGTTTCTTGTAAACAACATAATGTTAAATTTTGTTTTGTAATCCATTCTGCTATCTGCATCCATTCTATGGAAGTTTTATCCATTTTAAGTTCATCCCATTCACATTCAAAGTTATGATTACTAACTGTGTATTTCCCTTTATCTATCCCCTCCCCCACAATTTACCCTTTTCTCTTGCTCTGTCTTTAACCTGTCCCTCCTCAAAAGTCTTTTTTTCTTCTGACCTTTGCCTCTCTTAATCTGCCCTCCAGTCTATCAGCCCTCCTTCTCTTATCCCCTTATCCTCCTACTTTCCTATTGGGTAAAATGGGTTTTTATACACAGCTGAGTGTATATTCATTCCCTCTTTGAGCCAGTTTCAACAAAAGTGAGGTTAAGTATTGCCCACCACCCTGTATTCCACCCCACTGTAAAAACTCTTCCCTTCATTCCTCTTTTATGTGAGATATTTTTCTCAATTCTACTTCTCCCTTACCCCTTTCCCAGTGAATCCCTCTTTCTCAACCTTTAATTTACTTTTTTGAAATCATCTCATTATAGTCAACTCAAACCCATGCCCTTTATATATACTCCTAATTGCCTTACTGAGAAAATTGTTATAAATTATATGCATCATCTTCCCATGTAGGAATATAAACAGTTTAACCTTATTGAACCCTTCACGGTTTCTCTTTTATGTTTGCTTCTTCATGCTTCTCTTATGTCTTCTATTTGAAAGTCAGATTTTCTATTTAGCTCCGCTCCTCTTTTCATCAGGAATACTTAAAAGTCCTATATGTCACTAAATATCCATTTTCTCCTGAAAGATTATACTCAGTTTTGCTGGGTAGCTGTTTCTTGGTTGTAATCCTAGCTCCTTTGCCTTCCAGATGATCATATTCCAAGCCCTCTGGTCCTTTAATGTAGAAATCACTAAATCTTGTTTGAACTGTGGCTCCATGATATTGGAATTATTTCTTTCTGGCTGTATGTAATATTTTTTCCTTGAACGGGAACTCTAGAATTTGGCTATAACATTCCTGAGAGTTTTAATTTTGGGATCTTTCATGAGGTGATCAGAAGATTCTTTCAATTTCAATTTTACCCTCTGGTTCTAGGATATCGGGGCAGCTTTCCTTAAAATTTCTTGAAATATGATACTATTGGCTTTTTGTTATTTTCATTTGTGTTAATTTGGTCATTTTGTATATATATATATATGTGTGTGTGTGTATACACACACACACACACATATATTGTTCTTCTGGTTCTGTTTAATTTATCCTGCATTAATTTATATTACTCCTATGTTTCTCTGAATTGCTCAGTTATCATTTCTTGTAATGTACATACACACACACACACACACACACACACACACACACACACCACAGTTTGTTCAGGCATTCCTCCAATTGATGGGCACACACTCTGTTTCCAGCGTTTGACTACTGATGTCTTTTCTTCTTAGCTGCTTGTAAAATTCTCTCATTGTAAATGAATTCCTGTAGTTTGATGATGTCGTATCTTAGAGAGTTGAATCTGATACTTCCTTATGAGGATATTCTATGGATCAGAACATTCTGTAGTCTGTCACTGTATTTGACTACTCTGGGGATATTTTCTGGATTGAAAAAGGGTGATTAAGCTCTGTTTCTTGATATTTTAGACCATTTGATAATTTTTAGATTCTCTTTCCAAGCCCTATTTTCTTTTTTTTTTGGAAGGGGGAAGGCAAGGCAATTGGGATTGTGTGACTTGCCCAAGGTCACACAGCTAGTAAATGTGTCAAGTGTCTGAGGCCAGATTTGAACTCAGGTCCTCCTGACTCCAGAACAGGTGCTCTACTCACTGCACCACCTAGCTTCCCCCAAGCCCTATTTTCTAATCCCATCATTTTGCTTGAAATCTTCTCAGACGTTTTCCAGGATGATTTGTCGTTGGATTGAGTTTTGCTGCATTTTCTACCATTTCTCCTGATTTGTCTTCCAAGTTGTTTACTTTCCATGAATTCTCTTTCTTCATTCAAATATTTCAGTAATTTTTCCATGTTATTGATCAGTTTATCTGACTGCATTTTTACTGATGATAGTTCTCTCATTACTAACACTGAATTGTTCTTTTTTCTGACATCATAGATTCCTTCCTTCCTTTAAAAGTATTTATCTAATTTCATGTGTCATGTACACTTCAGCTTAATCTGTTGGATTATCATTGAAGGTTTCATTTCCTTTTGGTAACTTCCTTTAATATTTTTGGTTTATATATTTTGTTCATTGTATTGGAGTTTGATTTTTTTTTTCTTGTTTATTTCCCTCTATTTTGTTTTCCTTCAGATCCACTTCGTTTCTTCCTTCCTTTCTATATCATTCCCTTATTTGGGGGTGTATTCTCTTCAATCGCCTATAGGGGATTGAGGAGCTGGGCTTTATTAAGACCCTTCGCTTTACCATTTAGCTAGAATTGTCTGACTTTAGTCTTAAAGGATTCAGGACATGCAAACATGAGACTTCTGGCAAGTCTAACAGTGATTTTTAGATATCCTGAACTACTTTTCTCAGCACAATTTTATAAACCGCATGCTGCAATCCCTTGCATCAAGTTGCCATGTATCAAGTTATATCTTGATTTGGTGTGGAGAACCTCTCTAAGTTCTTCATTGAAACTGTCTACCCTTTTTCTTCCATGGCAGATACTGACACAGAGACTACAATTAGCCTCATGTATTTTTAGACAATCCTCATTGTGAACCCTTCCAGGCTACATGATAAAATGCTCAATGAAAAATTTCACCATACCTCATTGTGCATCTATAAAGTACCTGCTGTGTGAGAGAGGTGGCCTTGAGGCCACATGTGGACCTCTAGGTTCTCAAGTGCAGCCCTTTGACTGTATCCAAACTCCACAGAACAAATCTCCCTAATAAAAGAATGTGTTCTGTAAAATGTGGACTCAGTCAAAAGGCCACACCTGAAGACCTAGAGAGCCACATGTGGCCTTGAAACCGCAGGCGCCCCCCCCCACCGAGTTCCTCCAGCTGCACATTGACTCACCAATTGTTAAACCACTATCTTATATTTAGAGTACCAACAATTCAATTAATGCAGATAAACATCTTTATAACCCACCCTCTGAAGCCTTTTCTGCCACTCTACCAGTGTTAACTGTGGCATCAGAGGATGGCCAGACAGAAGGCATTTTGTTTTTGTCTTTTATTTCATCCCAAACATAGGCCAACGAATTCATTGCTGAGTAGCCTAGCTGGTTGTGATGAGTTAGCAAACTAGACTGGTCATGACACTGCAGATATAGTAAGTTTTCAGAACTGTACTCCAAACCTTCCCAGCCTGGCAGGATTTGTTAGAGCCTTGCTCTCTGCTTGCATAGGCTTTAAAAACTCAGGGTCATCTTCACACCCTAATGAAACCTCAAAGGACAGTCATTGTAGAAGCAACTCTTGTTCTTAAGTGCTTTAAAAGAACAAGGAGATGTGCTCTGGGATGGGAAGAGTCCATCCTATTGTATTTCAATATAATTTGTTTCCTTTGTAATCCCATATATTTTTTGCATTTAAAAACATAATTCTGGGAGGGGTTCATAGGCTTTACCAGACTGCCAAAGGGCTTCCAGACACAAAAAGTTTGAAGAAGCTCTCCCCTTCAGAGAGTCAAAATCTTCTCAACTAATCCACCTCATTGTTTTTATTCAGCCCTCTTTTGTTCGGTCATTTTTCAGTCCTCTCCAACTCTTTTCATGACCCCATTGGGGGTTTTCTTGGCAAAGATGCTGTAGTGGTTTACCATTTCCTTCTCTGGTCAATTTTATAGATGAGGAAATTGAGGCAAACAGGGTGAAGCGATTTGCCCAGAGTCACACAGCTAGGAAATATCTGAGCTTGATCTGAACTCAGGAAGATGAGTCTTCCTGACTCCAGGCAGGGCACTCTAACCATTATGCTATATAGTTGCCTTTATTGAGCCCTCTGGGACCAGGGAGAATATCAACTGCAGTAAAGCTTGGTTGGAGAAAAATATATCCCAAAGTTATACAAGTATGACAATTTGGAGACAGCTGAAGAGGTAGGATTCAGACTGCTCAGGTAGGAGCTGTCATAGAACATGATTATGTGAACCCAGAAGGATGCTCACCATGTTGGATTACAGCATCACAGAGCATGGATGAATCAGAGAACATGTCTGCATCATGGTAGATTGGTTAAAACTGGGCCCCCACGATGTACATTTTTCTATATGCCCCCCTTTTCTAGCTCTTTCGTTATTAAGGTGTTATGTTTTAAGGGCTCTTCTTTGGGGGTGGATTTTTGGCTTTGCTGTGACAAGTGTGATGTTTGTTGAAAATCCATACAAATCTTTGGATTTGGGCTGCACCATTGATTTCAATTAAATAATCTCTCGTTTCTATTAAAACCTTCTTACAAAATAGTGTAACTCCATACCAACATTCTTCTAGCTTAAGATGAAAACTTAAATTAAACATAAGCCTAACAGACTGGATGTGATGCCTTTGTGACTCAGAAATTTGGCCAACCAGTAAGCAAAGTCTAATCTTACTGCAAAGAATAACTTGGAAGTCAGTTACTTTCACATTTAGATATGTAAATCACTGAGATGGATGCCAAGTTTAAAATGCATCCTTTAATATCAACCCAACAGCAAAATATTAAGCCTGAAATCTCTAGCTGCAGCTATTTCTAGAGAATTTACCTGATAGGCTGGTGGCCCTCCATTATTTGTTGGCTTTTCCCACATTAGAGAATGACCTTCTCTTATTCTAGATTAATATTTAGATACCTATATTCAAATATTGAATATCCTCATCCTCCCAAGTAGATTAAGGTGCAAATCTATACTTCATATTTCAACACAGATACTTCATTTCTGGGTAAATAACTTCCAGATCCTTTAAATTGGATGAAGATATTGTGTACTTGTTCAAATGGTGTAGAAATATATTTATATGTAAATGTGTTTCATATATACATATATATATATATATACACATATATGAACGAGGTACCTCCTTCTCTGCATGTAGTAAGTAACTTCTGGTGCATATTTATTATGAGAGAACTCTTAATCATTTACAATCCACATCCACTGTGTTTTATGACCTCCTTCAAGTCCTATATAACTTTAAGTCTGCAGCTGCAGAAATCTGCCTTAGGTCCAATCAGTTATGTGAGTCACTGTGAAAGTGACTTCTCCTTCCATACTGGACCAGATTAATAGCTACCACTGACCTTGGTCTTACCTTGTACCACATCTCTAGCCCCTTTTCTCCAGCTCCACTTCAGACTAACAATTGTCAATGCACAGACCACAGTTAGAGGGCAGAGGTCATCCTTTGTGAATCAGCAACCATCCTCTGGGCTGAAAACCTTTTTCTGAGTTTCCTCAGACAGTGCTTTGTGTTTTTTCCCTTCCCAGTCAAGAGAGATGTATTTTTCTAATTCTGGTAATATCACTAATTGGCTGTGTATCTGCTTATGATAGTGAAGAGAGGTTCAAAAGTTGACTTTTGTTTGAATAGTTGACTAGTTTTGATCACATTTTCTTAGAATTATTATTGAAGCAAATGTGAACTATTTTTTTTCTCAAGGCAAAGGAAGGGTCCATTTGGAAAGCAGTAAACTCAGTGTAATTTCAAACTCTTGGGGAAAGTTTCTTAACTACCAAACATAGTGGTTCAGGATCTAAATGAAGCAGAGGCAAAGGCAGTTGTCTAGGAGCCAGGGAAAGAAAAGAAAAGTAGTTATTTGGCTTGGTTATTTTTCTCTTCATTTCTATATTCTTTCTGATTTTGATATTTCTCTGTATTCTGAAATGATGTCCTTTTTAGTTGTAATCTAGGCCCAGGAGAAGAGCCTCATTACTGGGGATAATTTGCGGAATAGTTTCGGTTCATTCCCATTCAGCTTCACATAAAGGATGT
This sequence comes from Phalanger gymnotis, assembly GCA_028646595.1. Lineage (NCBI taxonomy): Eukaryota > Metazoa > Chordata > Mammalia > Diprotodontia > Phalangeridae > Phalanger > Phalanger gymnotis. The sequence goes on along the minus strand of JAQQSZ010000531.1, from coordinate 6,531 downwards.
ATTTCTTAGCATTATAAGATCATGGAATTTTAGATTTGGAGGTTAGCTGATACCCCTGAAGGAATGCCGATGACACCATGCTCCCCAAGTGGCCTCCGCTTCAAGTCTGTTAATAACGGGGCACCTACCACCTTCTGAGGTAGCCCATTCTATGATGTCAGCTCTAATTTTTATGAAGTTTACTCTTACATCTAGCTAAAATTTGTCTATTGCAATGTGCAATTCATGCCCCTGGTTCTGCCCTTTGGAGCCAAGTAGAACAAATCTAATTCCCCCTTTCCATGATAAATGTTCATATATGTGAACATTGCTATCATGTTCTTCCACGGTCTTTTCTTCCCCCAGCTACCCTTTAACAGATCCTAATATGTCCTGGTCCAGAGTCCCTTCACCACTTATTGCTTTCCTCTACACACCCTATAGCTTATCATCGATCTTCCTAAGCTGTGGTGCCCACAGCTAAATACGACGACCTAGTTGAGTTCTGAATCCAGCAGAATCCAGTGGAACTATTGCCTCCTTGTGGGACATGAAGCCTCTCTTAAGGCAGCCCAATGCCTCATCAGCTTTGTGATTGCTGTTTCACACTGTTGACTCGTATTGGGATGGCAGTCCACTAAAACTCCTAGATACTGTCATCTACCAGTTTCTCCATGATTTTGTACTTCTCAAGTCAATTGTTTGAACCTAAATCTAGAACTTTGCCATTTGTCCAGATTAAATTTTATCTTCTCATATTCATCCCAGATGCTCTAACCTACCAAAAATATTCTTATACCCCAACTCTGTTCTCCCTTTGGAGCCAAGTAGAACAAATCTAATTCCCCCTTTCCATGATAGATGTTCATATATCCCATTATTGTGCCATCTATGAATTTGTGCAAGGCATTGATAAAAATGCCAAATAGTAGATAGATTCCTGGAAGACTGACCAGAGGCTTCTTTCCATATTGACATGGTACTATTCATGGCTAGCATTTCTATAGCACCTACAACATGGCAGTCACGGTGCTAAGCACTTTACAAATATTGTTTCATTTGCTCTTCGCTATAACCCTGTCAGGGAGATGATGTTGTCATTCCCCATTTTAGAATTTAGGAAACTAAGGCAAACAGAGGCTAAGTGATTTGCCCAAGAAAATATAGCTAGTATCTGAGTCCAAATTTCAAACCAGCTCTTCCCAACTCCAGGCCCAAAATTCTGTCAATTGTGTCACCAAGCTGCCTATTAACTGATAGTGAAGACTTTGGGAGTTGAGAATTTAATGTTTTATGCATCTGTTTTCCTTAGACTATCATGTAACCAACATCTCTGCATCTTTTCCAAATGAATATCAGAAGATACTTTATCAAATGTTTTGCTAAAATATCAATAAAACTATGTCTACATTATTCCTCTGATTTAACCATTTTAGTAAACTTATCCAAAACAAAAGGAAATAAGATTAGTCTGATGTTATCTGCTCCTGATGAAGTCCTGCTGGCTCAAGTGAACACTGATGCCTTCTCTAGATACTTACTATCTTTTTAATTGTTTATTTGAGAAATTTCCTAGGAACCAGTACCAAATTTATTGGACATAAATTTAGCAGACTCTATTGTGATTTCTTTTTGAAAAATCAGAAAATTTGCCCTTTTAGTGCAGCTAGTCCTATACTCTTTCCCCCAAAACCTTTTCTGTAACCACTTAACTGCTATTGATAGTGGTTCGGTAATCACATCTGTCAGTTCTTTTAGTACCTGAGAATGTATTTTGAATTTGGGCCAGGTGACCTCAAGTCATCAAGAATAGCTAGGTGTTCTTACAAGATTTTCTTATAAATATTGGGTATCAACTCTTTATTGTTCATTTTTTGTTTCATCCTTTCCATGTCATTCTCCTTCTCGGAGAAAACGGAAGTAAACAATAATTGAATTATCATGGTCCAGTCATTCATACCAAATATCACTGTCCCTCTTCTACCATCTTTATTTCTTCAGTATAGCTGAAAAATCCTGTTTATTTGCCCTTATCTCTCCTCAATAATCCAGTTCATTCTAGGCTTTGGCACTCCTGATAATACCGTGCCACACTTTTATATCCATTCTCTGTTACCTGCCTTTGTCTCCCTCCTCTGTGCATATTATTAAAGATATAAGTTGATTGGCAGGTTCTCCAAGCATGTACAATTCTCTTCATGTAATTTCTATTTTTCATCCTCACCAGAGGTTTTTTTCCCTTTTGCATTTTCAGAATTTTAATCTCAAGATTTCCTATATCTTCTGAGATTATTACTTCCCTTGTAAAGTTTTAGTCAGTGGGAGCCCATCTATCTTTCCTCTGAAAAATCTATTCTCCCCGATTCTAGGTTGCATGGCAGAATTTCTCCAGCTTTCCTCTCCTCTATCACAAACCTTAAGAGGGAGTAATTGATTCCCATCTTTCTACCATGTCAACTAGTTGCACCCTTTACTGAGAATCATCTCTGGTGTAGAATTTCCCCTTACTGGTTCCTTCAATGTGGAAGGATGAAACTGTCAATTAGACAAGTTAAGAAATTATTAACTACATTGTTTTTGGCAGAAAGCTCCAGCTGGTGTCTGGATAATTGAACTCCCCCACCACCACTATATCACATTTCGGTTCAAGGCTTAGAAACTATTTCACCCCATCTATCTATTCGTTCTGCGCAATTGGTCTGTGATATACTGCGGTCCCTAAATCGCTTCTCTTTCTTTCTCCATTGATCTTTCTCCAAATGTTCTCTGCTATGCTCCACCCTTCTGTTTCCTTTAATTCCTCATGTGAGTGTATCTTCTTAAGAGTCAATGCTACTCTACCTGTATTTACCTACTGTGTTTCTTTGGGCTAAGATGTGTCCATCATGAGGCATGACTTTGTCTTACAGTGACTCAGTTGTCAAATTTGACTCTTTACATCAAGATGGTCTATTTCAACACTTGTTATTTGCCTAAACCAGGACTTCTTAAACTTTTACCACTCATGACCCTTTCGCCACTTCTTAAACTGTGGTTCAGTGTGACCCACAATTTAAGAAGAGCTGGTCTAACCTGTGGGCAGCTTTGTATAGACATTTGAGTTGATGGGCTTTATTATGGACTCCTTTCTTGAATTTTGTCTCCTTTGAACTTCTGGTTGTTTCAACACCTGTTCTTCCTTCAATTGAAGTTCAAGGTTTTGGCAAATGCGTTCTTACCTAGCTGTGGAGGTCCCTTCTCTCCCTAGCCAGGAATCTGTCAGTCCTCTATTTTAAGCCATGATCTAGAAATCCAAATACCATTTTCAGACTCTGTCATCTTAAATAGGTATTCACTTCCCATGATTATCAACTTTTTTTTCTTTTAATCTGTTGTCTTCAATGGACACTATTTATGGAAACATCAGCTGTGCCTATCTTACTGAAGACTTCACAGTGTTAGCAGGCTCCTTCCTGCAGTATTATCCATGTCCACATAAATCATCAGAATTAGATGGTGGTTATCTCTTTTGATGAGTCTCAGGAGGTTTTCTGCTGTTTTTGCTAGGAAACAGCAGACCTCTCAGTGGTAGACTGTAAGTTCCTTGAGGGCATAGACTGCATTGTGTTTTTTTGTATCTTCAATGATTGACATTATCATCAGATTTACATGCAGACCCCTTAGTATTCCTGAATACAATCTTGGCAACTGGCTATCTTTCATATCAGGAATACTCCCTCCTCATATACACCTCTTAGAATTCCTAGTTTCTTTCAAAACTCAGCCCAGGCACCACTGCCTACATGAGACCTTTCCTGATTCTCCATTTTTCACCTAAAATCACTTTCTATTTATTTTGATATACTTCTAAGGTGCATATTGTCTCTCCCTTTATAAGGTAAGCTCCATAAGTGAAGGGGCTGTTTATTTTTTCTCTATATCTCTAGCTAGATATCTAACACAGAACTCAACCCACTGTTGGCCTTTAGGAAATAATTATTGTATGGCAACTATAGTCATTCCTTCATGTGGCAAACCCTTGCCTCACCAGCAAGAAAAGTATCCCAAATATCAGTGAGAGCAGTTTTTATGGATTCCTGGCACAGTTACCTACTATTCCCCTGAGAGGAAAGGAGAGGAGAGAGAGTAGCTAGCCTAGGTGGCCGGTGCCTATTCCGACAGCGAGCTTGTGAGCAACTTCTGGAAGCATGAGAAAATATCTTCCTAACTCTTGTCAAAGAGGCATAAAAATGGCTCTTGGAACCCATTTGTCTTTCTCACTTGCAGAAATATGCACAAGAAAAGCACTCATTATCTGTCAAACGATAAGCAAAGTGTATTTTCTTTAATGATATTGCTTACTTGAAGAGAGGAGTGTTGGAGCTGTCATTGGTCTTGAATGGAAACTATTCCTGTCATCTGAAAGATAGGATGTGATTGCTACCAGATTGCTGAACGTCCTCAGGCTGGCCTCCAGCTTTGCCATGATAATGGAGTTGGGGATGCAGGGCCAAACAAACAACGTGTCAGTACTAGGCATTGGGCAAAACTGGAAAGTCCCAAAACATGGAGCTGACAGCCTCCTTGCTTCTCTTTTGGTAATGCTGTCTTTTTCCTTCTGAAAGCTTCTAGTAGTCAAATACTTGATTTTCTCAGCATAGAATTACACACACTGTAACAGCAAGTTGGTATGGGACATATATTAGGTAAGATATTTTCCTTACTAAGTACACACATACACACACACACGTACGTATACACATGCACACACATGTGTGTGTACACAAATTACACACACAGCCTTAAGGCTGGCCAGATTGAATTTGGGCTTCCATATTTAATATTTTGGCTAGTCTTACACGAAGGACTTTCCAGTCTTCTACACCTTACAATCTCCTACATGTACTCTGCGATCCAGTGGCACAGACCTCCTTCCTGTTCCTTGAACATGACATGTCATCTCTGAACTCTGGACATATTCACTGGCTGTCCTCCATGCCTGGAACTCTGTCCCTTCTCATCTCTGCCTCCTATATTCTCTGGCTTTCTTCAAGACTTGGCTAAAACCCTGCTTTCTGCAGAAAGCCTCTTATAATCACATTTAAGTCTGGTGTTTTCTTTCTGAGATTATTTCCAGTTTATTTTGCATATATCTTGTTTACACATAATTGTTTGCATGTTGTCTCCCGCTTAGACTGTGACCCCCTTGAGAGTATGGACTGTTTTGTTGTTGTTTCATTGGGAACTGGGTGGTCCATGGGCCTTTCTTTGTATCTCCAGAACTTAGCACAGTTCCTGAAATATAGTAAGTTCTTAATAAATTAAAAGCTTGTTAATTTGACTTGACTGTCATCTTCACCAGAGCTCCTTAAGTGTGTCTTCTTATCCCATAAGCTTAGGAGATAGAAGCCTGTGTGTTTACCTCCATCTAAAACTTTATTCTGCCCTAGCCTGTGTTACCCCCCATACTCCTTCACCCTGTGACCCCATTCAAATCCTCAGGTAAAATGACAGAAAGGTTGCTTACCACCCCCCTCCCGAGCTCTGGTGATTTGAGGGCAATCCACAACTGCCCTCCTCTTTCCTTTAGGAAGGAAGGGAAAAGGGAAGGGAATCAGAGAATACTGGAATTCATTCAGAAAGAATTAAGTGCATACTTTGTGCTAGCATTACATCAGGTGTTTGGGAATCTAGAAGCATAGAAAACACAGAAAACACCATACACACTCTCTTTTAAGGGCTCACAGGTCATTTTCTACCCAATCTAGGAATCTCCTTCATAGTATCCTTGACTTATTGATATTAATAACAATTATTATCATAGCTAACATTTATATGGTATTGTAAAGTTCACAAAGTGCTTTACAAATATTACCTCATTTTATCATCACAACAACCATGGGGGTAGATACTATTATTATATCCATTTTATAAAAGGAAACTAAGGCTGGCTACAGTAAAGTGATTTGTCCAAGGTCACACAGCTAGTAAATGTCTAAGGTGAAATTTGAACTCAGGTCTTCTTGGGATAGAATTTGTGGTTCAGCCACCACCCCAGGGACAGCAGAGGTGGGGCACCTTTAGAACTACAGCTGCAGTTGCTTCTGGCCCCAGGCACACCTGGTGGGAGGAATTAAGTGGCTGATCAGAGCAGGAGTGAAGAGCCTGCTGAAGATCTAAGTCCAGTCAGGGTTGGGGTTCTTGGGGAAGGAGGAGTGCTGGTGAGGCAGAGCTGGCGCATCCGCCCAAGCTTGGAAAGTAGAACTCTGTACTCTACAAGCAGTCTTACCCCGCTGAAAAAATCAAGGGTCAAGTGAGTTGGCTGAGAACATGGCCAGGAAGTGAAAATGCACCCAGATTCAGTCTCAGACTCTGGAATCCTTCTTTGGGGACAAAGAAGACCAAAACATACAGCCAGAAGAAGTCAACAAAGTCAAAGACCATACAACAAAAGCCTCCAAGAAAAACATGAACTGGTCTCAAGCCATGGAAGAGCTCAAAAAGGATTTGGAAAAGCAAGTTAGAGAAGTAGAGGAAAAATTGGGAAGAGAAATGAGAAGGATGAGAGAAAAC
>JAQQSZ010000530.1:0-17031 GCA_028646595.1 Phalanger gymnotis | reverse complement strand
AAAAGTGTTGGGTACGACTCCTTCCTCACCAATTTTTCCAAATACTTTATATAATATTGAAATTAATTGTTCTTTGGTTGAATTCAGTTGAGAACCTTCCCTTGGAAATTTTTTCTTAGGGAGTTCATTGATTGTTGTTCATTTCTTTTTCTAAGATGGAGTTATTTAAGAATTGTGTTTCCTCTCCTTGTAATCTGGGCAATTTATATTTTTGTAAATATTCATCAATTTCACTTAGATTGTCATATTTATTGACATATAAATAGGTAAAATATTTTTAATAAATTTCTTTGATTTCCTTTTTATTGATGATTAATACACCTTTTTCATTTTTATACTGACAATTTGCTTTTCTTTTTCTTTTTTTAAGCAAATTAACTAATAGTTTAGCTGTCATTTTTTTTCTTAAAAACTAGCTTTTAGTTTTATTTATTAGCTCAATAGTCTTCTTATTTTCAATTTTATAAATCTAATCTTTGGTTTTCAGGATTTCTAACTTCGTGTTTAACTGGGGATTTTAAATTTGTTCTGTTTTCTAGTTTTCTTAGTTGCATGCCCGATTCATTGATCTGCTCTTTCTCTATTTATTGATGTAAGAGGTTAAAGAAAAAAAAAATTCTCCTAAGTACTCCTCTGGCTGCATCTCTTAAATTTTGGTAGGTTTTCTCATTGCCATTCTTTTTAATGAAATTATTGTTTCTATGAGTTGTTATTTGTCACAGTTATTCTTCCCTCCTTCTGTCAGTTCTACCCACCTTTTCTTAAGTCCCTCCTCTTCTATTTCCCTGTACGGTAAGATAAATTTCTATATGCAACTAATTATGAATGCCATTATCGCTTTGAATCACTTCTGATAAGAATAAGGTTCAATGAATGCCCACTGCATCTCTTCCTATCTTCCATTCCACTGTAATAAGTCATTCATACCTTTTCATATGAGATAATTTACCTCTTTCTACCTCTCCCTTCCTTCCACTCCCAGTGTAATCTTTTTTGCCATGTAATTTTGTTTTTAGATATCATCCCATCATATTCACCTTATGCCTACACCCTCTGTCTATGTATACTCCTTTTAAGTTCACTAATTGTAATTCCATTCTTAAGAGGTGCAAATATTATCTTCCCATATAGAGATACAAACAGTTTAACCTTATTGAATCTCTCATGTTTTCTCTTTCCTTTTTGCCTTCTAATGCTTCTCTTGAGTCTTGTAATTGAAAACCAGATTTTTTGTTCAGCTTTGGTCTTTTCATCAGGAAAGCTTTTTCCCTGAAGGATTATGCTTGGTTTCACAAGGTAAGTGATTCTTAGTTGTAATCCTAGTGACTTGGTCTTCCAGAATATCATATTCCAAGTCCTCTGATTTATTAATTAGATTACTGAATTAATTAGATACAGAAAAATCTTGTGTAATGCTGACTGTGGTTCCATGATATTTGAATTTTTCATTCTGACTCTTTATAATATTTTCTCCTTGACTTGGGATTCTGGAATTTGACTATAATGTTCTTGGGAATTTTCATTTAAAAATCTCTTTCAGGAGGTGATTGGTGGAGACTATTCATGTTATATTCTTTTCAATTTATGGAATAAAAGTGTTTCCATAATGTAGTACAATTTTTTAAAAAAAAGATGATTATATATAAAACAGTGAATCTACTACATACAATTTACTACTCCTTTCAAATATGCCACAAATTATCATGCTCATTTCTTTTTTTTTATTTTTTTCTTCCCTCCTCCTCCCCAGCCTAGAGATGGCTACCATTTGATACAAATAGGTATTTATATATGTAAAATTATTCTATATATACATCTATTTATCAGTTCTTTCTCTGGATGTAGATAACATATCTCCATATGTCCTTTATAGTTAATTTGGGTATTTATAATACACAAAATAACTTATTTGGTCAAAATCATTCTTAAAACTATACTGTTGTTACTATATATAATATTCTCTTGATTCTGCTCATTTTGCTCTTCATTATTTCAAGCTAGTCTTTCCATATATGTTTTTCTAAAATCATTTAGCTCATCATTTCTTATAGCACAGTTATCTTCCATCATGATCATAAAACATCGATTGTTCAGGTATTCTTCAGTTGATGGATATCCCTGCAATTTCTAGATCTTTGCCACCACAAAGAGAGCTGCTATAAACATTCTAGAATATATAAGTTCTTTTCCTTTTTCCCTAATCATTTTTAGAAATAGATCATGTAGTAGTATTCCTTGGCCAAATGATAAAGGTGGTATAACTCTTTGGTCATAATTCCAGATTGCTCTCCAAAATAGTTGGACCATTTTGTAATTCTACTGACAATGAATTAGTGTCCCAATTTTTCCTCCAACATTTTTCACTTTGTTCTTCTATCATTTTAGCCAATCTGGTAGGTATAAAATGATGTCTTCAGGTTGTTTTAATCTGCATTGCTCTAATCAATAGTGATTTAGTGCATTTTTGTATGACTACAAATTGTTTAAATTTCTTCATTAGAAAACTACCTGTTCATATCTTTTAACCATTTATCAATTGAGGAATTACTTATATTCTTATATATTTGAATAATACATACATATATATACACATACATACATATGTAATGTGCATATATATAATGTGTGTATACATATATATTGTCTATATCTACATCAATCTATCTTTTTGTCTATCTATACTTCATTGTCTATGGTACCTTTTATCAAAATGTAGTTACCCTGCTTATCACTTTTAATTATATCTATTTTATCCACAACTTTGTCTAAGATCATAATTGCAACTTCTGCTTTTTCGTATCAGCTGAAGCATAATAAATTCTACTCCAACCCTCCATTTTAACTCTGTTAATCTCTCATTTTTAAATAGATTCTTTCAATGTTTATTTAACTCTCTGATTCTAGGGTGGCTGGGCAGTTTCCTTTGATAATTTCTTGAATTATGGCATCTAGATCATTTTTTTGATCATGGCTTTCAGGTAGTCCAACAATTTTTAAAATTTATTTTTCATTTTTAGTTTGCAACACTCAGTTCCACAAGTTTTTGAGTTCCAAATTTTCTCCCCTCCCTCTCCTCACCCCACACCCCCAAGAATGCATGTAATCTAATTTAGGTTCTACATATACCTTCCCATTAAACTTATTTACACAATCCTCAAGTTGTAAAGAATTATAACTAATGGAATGAATCATGAGAGAAACAAAGCCATAAAAGAAGGAAAAAAATAGAGCAAATAGTTTGTGTCAATCTGCATTCAGACTCTGTAATTCTTTCTCTAGATGTGCCTAGTTTTTTTGTTAAAGAATCTTTTGAAGTTCTTTGAACTTTGCATGATGAGAGGATCCAAGTCTATCAAAGCAAGTCCTTCCAGATACGGTGTGTTTGTAATCATGTATAATGATCTCCTAATTCTGCTCCCCTCACTCAGCATCAGTTGATATAAGTCTTTCCAGGTTATAAAGAAGTCCATCTGCTCCTCATTTCTTATAGTACAATAATATTCCATTACATTCATATATCACAATTTGTTTAGTCATTATCCACTTGATGGGCATGCCCTTGATTTCCAATTCTTTGCCACCACAAAGACAGCTGCTATAAATATTTTTGTACATACTGCTCCATTTCCCACTTGTGCGATTTCTTTCAGATACATCCCTAGAAGTGTTATTGCTGGTTCAAAGGGTATGTACATTTTGATAGCTCTTTGGGCATAGTTCCAAATTGCTCTCCAGAATGGTTGGGATCAGCTCACAGCTCCACCAACAATGAATTAGTGTTCCAACTTTCCCACATCTTCTCCAACATTTATCATTTTCCTGTTTTGTTGGAGTTAGTGTTCTAACAATCAAATTACCAAAGGGACATTTTACAGATCTAGATAAAATACTAACAAAATTCATTAAGAATGACAAAAATATCAAGAATGTAAATGGAAAAAATTGAAGAAAGATGCAGTGCCCCAGATGCCAAATTATATTGTAAAGCAGTAGATACTAAGTTATTGGGTACCTTTTATAAAAATAAAAAAAAGGATAGATCAATGGAACAATTGTAGAATCTTGGTTATGCAGAACTAACATTGAATAAAAGGGCTATAATTAGTCCCACATTGTGACTCAAAGAAAGTTTCCATATATGACCTATATGATGAGGAACTTAAAATGACTCATGGTCAATATTATAATCATCAGCTGTCACTAAGCACTATTAATCTTGACAGCTAGGAATATATTTCTTCACCTTCTATACCTCACATAATATAGTAATTTTTCAGAGTCTTTAGCTAACTTCTACATCAGAAAGGAGAAAAAAACAGAAAGAAAACTATAGAACATTATCCTTAATGAATATAAGTATAAATGTTTAAATAAAATATTAATAAATAGGCTACTGCATGAAATAAAAAAGATTATACACTATGAAAAGATTATATTTATACCAGGAATTCAGGTTTGGTATTATTATGAGGAAAGCTATGAAAATAATAGGCCATGTTAGTAACAAGAAAATCAAAATCTTAAGGCTATATCAATATATGTACAAAATCTTTGGGGGGAAAAACAACCTCCATGTCTGTATTTACAAAATCACTAAAAAGAATAGGAAATAAAGAACCTTTTTTTAATATGATAAGTATTAGTTATCTAAAACCAAAATCTAGTTATAAGTACTGAAGATACATTAGAAGCCTTTCTGATATGTTAAGGGGTAAAGCAAGAATATCCATTATCACCACAATTTTTTGATAGAGTTCTAGAAATGTTCGCTGTAGCAAGGATATAAGAAAATAAATTGGTATAATAAGAATAGCCAAAAAGGAAGTAAAACGATCACTGTTTGTGATATGATGATTTACACAGAGAACTTTTGATTGTCAACTAAAAGAAATTAATGAAATTTATTATACCTTCAGAGAAGCTGCAGGATATAAAAGAAATTTACAAAAATCATTAGCATGTGTGTATCTTACCAACAAACACAGCAGTGAAAGTTAAATTTTATTTAAAAAATGACAAAATATTTTATAGAAATAAAGACAAACATGAATAATCAAGAAAAGATTAAAGACTCATCAGAAGACTGAACAAATTTAAGAAAAATGAAAGTACTACTTAAATATATGTATGTATAAAGTGCTCTTCCAATAAGTGAAGAGAGATTTACTTAATATAAATAAAAAAATTAATGAAATTCATTCAGGAGAATTAAATGACAAAAATCTCAAATGAAAATTTTAAAATAGAAGAGACCTAATAATAATAAATTTAAAACTAAACTACAAATCAGCAACTCTCAAGAAAGTTTGGTTTTAGAAAAAAAAGAGAGACTGAGAAGTGGAACACTTTTGGTATGCAACTTGTAGAATAAAATGAACATAGCATAGTGTTCAATGACTCAAAATTCCCCAAATACTGGGGCAAGGACTCATTATTCACTAAAAACTGCTAGCCAAACTGGAAAGCAGTCAGGTGGAAATTAGGCATAGACCAACATCTCCCACCATATACCAAGATGAGTTTCAGACAGGTACTGGACTTAGATATGAAAGGTAACATCATAAACAAATTAGACCATGGAGGAGGCTACAGATAAGGGAAGAGCTTGTGACCAAACAAGGGAAAGAGATCAGAGAAAATAAAATAGAGTGTTTTCATTAGTTATAACTAAAAGCTTTTGCATAAGTCAAAGCGACATACTTAAAGTTGGAAGAGAAATAGTTAACAGGCAAAGAATCTTTACAGAGTTTCTCTGACAAAGTCTAGTGTCTAAAATATATTAGGAACTGATGAGAATTTTTAAGAACAAGAATCATTACACCATCAATAAATGATCCAAGGATGTGAATAGACAATTTTCAGTTGAAGAAATCTAGTTCTTGAATAAGCATATAAAAATGATCCAAAATCACAAATAATTATAGAAGCTCAAATTATAACGTCCTTTGAGGTTTTAACTCCTGTGCATCAGATTCTCAAAAATGACAAAAAAAAGGAAAATACCTAAAGGAAAACAGGCTTAGTAATGTATAGCTGGTAGTAATATTAACTGGTTTGGCCATTTTAATAAGCCATTTGTAACAATGGCCTCAGAGCCCCTAAACTATGCATATAGCCTTGTGGTTTTCATTGGTGTAGGGGATTTCTTGGTGAGTTGAATGCAAAAATCTCAGTAGGATCTCCACCTAGCCATTATTTCAAATTGAAATATGAGGAGAACATTCAGATAAGTGTAAGTGTTAGGATATAGTAATGAGCAAAATATGTTGCAATGTTTGTTAAAGGATAGACAATAGGAAGGGAAATTAAGATAAGAGCAGAGCCTCTCCTGCTCTTTTCTTGGAACTTCCCTCATTCATCAAGGTATAACCAAGACTTTTACCTCAGATCTTCTATTCCAAGATGCCTGGCCCTTCTCCATCTCCCTCTTGTCTGCTGCAACTACTTTCTCTTTTTGCCTATTGCCCTTCTGCCACACATTCTCTCTAGTTCATCTCTTGAGGTTCTTCACCACTTTTTCCCTTCAGTTAATCATTTTGCCTCATAAGGGCAAGCAAAGTGGGATGTTTTGCTGTTGCTTTTTTCTTTTGGAGTTCTTCTCAGCACTAAGCCAATTGAGTGCCTTTGATTTAGTCTTACCTTTGATTGAATCAAGAGTCTTTGAATAAAGAGTTTTGATTGGAAACAATACATATACACACACACAGACACACACACACACACGCGCACACACACACACACACACACATATATATATATAGATAGATATAGATATACATAGCTTAGAAGGAGGTGTGGAGAGAGAAAGAGAGCTGAGAGAGAAAAGCAAGTGTGAGAGGGGTAGGGGAACTTGCTTGTGGGGAGGCCTAACAAAAAGACTGTTTGTGATGTTGGTGCCCTGTCTGTTGGCCTGTGTTAATAATTTCTCAGACAGAAGTCTTGTACATTGGTCTGTGTTAATTTCTCAGGCAGAAGTCCTGTCTGTTGGTCTTTATGAGTGAATTGAGCTGAAGGGTGGAGACCTGTTCACGGGAAGGAGGCTTAGCTTAAGCTCCTTTTAAGAGCTGTTAAAGGGAATTGAAATGATGGTGCTAGTAATGCGTGTAAATATTGTTGTAGCCCTGATAAGCTTTGCTTTCCCAGAAATAGAAACTTTAGGCAGGAGCCCCTGGAGCCTGTTGTCTGGCAGCAGCAGGAGAAACTTGTAGTGGAGCAGGTCCCATGAGCCGAGACAAGGAGCAGGAGCAGAGAGCTTTCTACATGTGAACCCAGGCAAGAGCTGGGAGTGGTCGGCCTATGGAGGAGGAACCATGGGGTTTGGAAGTCGGCCTAGAGTCAAGATTAAAGAGGACTTTAATTTACATTCTGTATTGACTGAAGCAATTGTGACCTAGGGGTGGATGGTGCTTGCATTTTCTGCTACCCTTTAAGGATGATGTGTTGTGCTAGAGAAGATCCTGGCCTGGGACTCCCTGCTTGGGTAAACAAGTATTTTTAGGAATGCTACTGTATGAAGTTTTGCTTAAGGATATTGCTAAGAATTTTATGATTTAGTTCATTGAACAATGTTTAGTTCTGAATAGAACTAGACCCTTAAAGTTATTTACAGCAGCAATTTCTCAGGTGTGCTCTCATGATTGGCTTTACACCCCCACCTCATACTATGCCATACTATACCATCTCCCTTCATTTTCTGCTACTTTAATCTCATCTTAGATAAAGAAATAGTTCTTCTCCTTGCCAAAACCAATCATGCAATGAGAATCCATGATCCTATTATCTCTAGACTTCCCCAGCAAATTGCTTCCACTAACATTCCCACTCTCTTTCTTATCTTCAACCTCTCTACACTTACTGGTTTCATCCCTGCTACATATAAACACATCCATGTCTCCCTCTTAGTTAAAAATTTTTCACTTGCTTTAAACATGTTCTTTTCCTGTAGCTCTCCTCGCCGCCCCACCATGGCTAATATCCTTGAGAAAGTTATCTACATTCAGTGTTTTCATTTCTTCTCTACTCAGTCTCTTTTAAACCATTTGCAGTCTGAATTCTAACCATAGCATTCAACAGAGACAGCCAACTCCAAAGTCACCAAAAATCTTTTGACTGACAAATCTAATGGACTTATTTTTTAATCTTTACCTTTCTTGACCTCTCTGTCAGCTTTTAAAATAATTACTATTTTGTTTCCCCCAATTACATGTAAAAACAATTTTTAACATTCATTTTTAAATGGATGAGTTCCAAATTCTCTCCCTTCATACATTTCCTACCCCTTTTTGGAGAAGGCAAGCAATTTAAATTTGGTTATACATATGCAGTCATGCAAAACATAATTCCATCTTAGTCAGGTTTTGAAAGAAAAAACAAACAAAAAAAGAAGTTTAAAAAGTATGTTTCTTTTTTTAGAGGTATAAATGTTTATTTATTTGAATTGGAACTGTCTTAGGAAAAAGATACTTTGAAATGAAAAGCCATCTTTCTCCCAAGAATCTATTCTTATACATTACCTCATGATACTTCTGCAAGTTTTTTATATAATAATTGTTCTTTTTCTTTTTTATTTATTTCATTTTTATTTGGTATTTTATAGGTCTCCAATTACAAGTAAAAACAATTATACAAATATTTAGTTAGTTTTAGTTTTCAACATAGAATTTTTAAGATTCTGAGGACAAAATTCTTTTCCGTCCCTTCCTTTCTTCCCCCCCCCCAAATCTAATATAGGCTATACATGTACAATTATATTGCCCATATTTCCACATTAGTCAGATTGTGAAAGAAGAATCAGATAAGGCAGAGTAGGTATGGGAATAGCATCCCCCTTGAGTTTGGAGAAAAAAAACAGAAAGCCAGCAGAAATTTTCATCATCCAAAGAAAAATTCTTTGGTGGAAGTAGCAGTGATTCACAGAAACACAGGGATGTTTCATCCTAGGAATTCCTGTGAGACAGTGAAAGAATCCTGATTATACATTATCACAAAGTGACTTAGGAATTGGAAGTATGAGATAGAGCTTGCAATAAAGATGAAAAATTCACATTCTGGAGGTAATTTTGACCCATAAGAAGGTAGCTAGGAAAGCATTGACTTCAGGAGATTCAGTAATATTGTCTGAGGTTAGTGGGAAACCCATTGAGAATGGAATTTGATGAGGATGAAAAGCAAACCGATAAAAATCCTTAATCTTATAACCCTCAAGCTAGGAAACAAAGGTAGACATTTTAGGAGGTTGAGAAGCACAAAAACCCTTCTTGAATTATATGGATGCATGTGATGGATTAGACTGAATGGATTACAAATCCAGATTGTCACTCCACTCCTCATCCTAAGACCTCACCTGCACACTCACCCGATATTCTAACACTGTATCCCAGTTCCTTGGTTTGATCCCTTTCCACATCTTCTTTCCAAGCCCCATCCCTCTGACCATTCCACATCCTCATATTAATCTCATATACATCAACTTTTGGAAGATAGAGAAAGAGGGTTGGGGCAGAATTAAAATATCCCTTAGGCAAAATAGAATGGCATACACTCACTCCCCCTCTTCAAGTACTTGATTTACCAGAAAATATCAGGATGACCTAAGGTAGGTCAAGCCCTGCTGAGGAGTTTAATGGCACCTATAGCTATCCCACTTTATTCAGCAGAAGACCAGAGCAACCTGCCGTGGTTTTCTGAAGAAATATTACTCTCAGGCAACAATCTCATGGTCAAAGTTTACAAACCTGCATGCCAGAGTGAACTTCCTTACCTAAGCTCCTCACATCGATCTGTGGGGACAAAACAGGATACCAATGATTCTCAGACATGAATTCTTCTCAGAGAGTTTTGTCACTATCCCAAAGGCAAGTGAAATAAAATTGTCTGGATGAGGACAAAGGGAGTGAATGGAGGTATTTCTGTTGTATGGAATTCTCTCCTCCAGGTCTCGCAGGAAAAATGGGGAATTAGAAACAGAGGTCAGAAGAGCCTACCATCATGGGACAGGTCTCTAATTTGTTCCTTCCTAACTCCAAAATTTTCACATATTTCCTCAAATTTCTTCTTTATTTCTTCTGGCAGATCTGGAGTCCAGCCTGTACTTAGGGTGAAAGCGAGAATGGCTGGCTGATGAGACTTTCTTGATGATCACTTTCAACAATACCTAGAAAGGGAGTAGCTAGATGAATGTGGATTGTAGAGTACAGGGGAAGGGGCCTATACTTTTGATCTGAGTGACTGAGCTATTTTGGGAATTGGAACTATGCCCCAGGATTTGTTGTACCTATTAATAAAGGAGAAAAAAGGATTCCTTATCATCAGGAAATCAATTAGCAAGCATTTATGAACACTTACTAGGTGCCAAGTATTAGTGATGTAAAGACAACAGTGAGCTAACTCTTTCTCTCAAAGAGTTTACAATTTACTAGAAAGAAACATTTTCACGAATAAGTAAATGTAAGTGTGATTCCCTGGGGTTAAAAGGCCCAAACATCTATTACATAAGAAATATGGAAGATAAGTACAAAGTAAATTTTTATGGGAGGAAGACTACAATTTGGAAGAAGCCCTTTTAAGGGATACAACATTTAAGATGAGCCTTGAAGGGAACTAGGGAATCCAGGGAGTGGAGAAGAGAATATAGAGCAACCTAGCTTTGGGGACCAACAGTCATCTCAGAGACTGAGAGACTGGGAAGTATGAGGAGTAAAATCTAGGATGTCAGGGCATATGATAAAACAATGAAGAGAAACATAAGACAGGATTGCATTTCTGGAATCATTAAGGTTCTGGAGATTTGAACTGCTGATTACTCATCTCCCTTCTCCACATTCCTTTAATCTCTCCAAAGGAGGAGTGTATCCTTCCCAAAGTTTATTTTGATCTCTTAGGAAATTTTCTCTTTCTGCTTACCTGACTTTAAAATCTGATTTTGGAATAAACATGATTAACCATTCTATTGCCAACCTATAATTGTCATTCAGTGAGTACAGCCGAAAATGACAAAAACGGGTCACCCAGGTGGGTAGAGAAATAGATTTAATGGTTTAAAATTAGGCTAAAGGCCTCCCCCTCATACTTTCTTTACTAGCTGGTAGCTTGGGGTGAACAGAGATTAATTCATTCATTCATTCATACCTACCATTTTTTTCAGATGAGAGAGAAAGATTTACACTGGGACCTCTCTCTCTCTGTGTCTCTCTCTGTCTTTCTCTATCTCTCTGTCTCTGTCTCTCACTCTCACTGTCTCTGTCTCTCTTTATCTCTGTCTCTGCACCTGTCTGTCTCTTGGTCTGTCAGTGTCTGTCTGTCTCTCTGTCTCTGTCTGTCTCTCTTTATGTCTCTCTCTGTCTCTGTTTCTGTGTGTGTCTCGTCTGTCTTTCTGTATCTCTGTGTCTCTCTCTGTCTTTCTCTGTCTCTGTCTCTGTCTCTCTCTCCCCCTCCCTCCCTCCTTCTCCCTCTCTCTCTCTCTCTCTCTCTCTCTCTCTCTCTCTCTCTCTCTCTCTGTTCGTGTGTGTCTGTGTATGTGTGGTATGTGTGTGTATGTCTGTCTGTCTGTCTCTCAGACCTAGCTCTTGGTAGGCTTAAATTTACTGTAGGCTCAGAGCTGCCTTCAGAGGTTATTGAAGGAAGCCCAAAACGGACAGTTTGCTGTACTGGGAAGATTTAATTTTCCCCCTGATCTCAGGCATTTAAATTGTAGTCAAACACAGTTTGGGCCACCACCAAAGCTAAAATGCTACAACTAATTTTCCTTTAGTACTCTTATCATTAACAAGGAAAGAGGAAGGGCATTAGTATAGGATTATAGGATACATACCATAGAGTTCACCCCAAATGGTTGCCTTGCCATCTTCGGTCTTATACAAGATAAATATCAAATGTTGAGAGCCCATACTTTGAACGGAGAAATCATTTTGTCCATTATATGTGAAGCATTCAAAAAGTCAGGTCAGAATTTTGAAACTACAGTGACAAATGCAAAGACTTGAGATTATTAGCAGTTAAACTCCATGCAAAGGCCACTTCCAGGGTTTTCTGGAAACCTCAATTCCATCATAAGCTCTGCCATTCCAACCAAATTGCAGTTTTTTTGACGGATCCATGCTTTTTAGGTATTTTTTTTCCAACATTCCTCTTATCTGCCTGTAGAGTCACAGAATGTTAGAAATGGAAGGAACTTTGGAAATTAGTTGAACCATCTCACTTTACAGATGGGGAAACTGAGGCCAAGGGAGCACAAAACTCTTGTGCAAGACTACACAGTGAGTTAGTTTCCATTTCGATCACATAATAGCTAATCAGACCTCTAGAGATGTGTAAAGAGGAAGTGATAAGATCAAAGGGTCTCATCTACAAGAAAGTACTCTGGCAGAAATTAGGTTTAAGAGAATGTTATACTAAAAGTTTACATCATTGCTCAAAGAGATATTTGGTTGAATATTAATGGTCATAAATATAAGCAGAAAATTGTATTAAGTCCTTTCGTGAATATACCTAGGAGGATATTTTCTACTAAATGAAATTGAAAAGCTTTTGCTTGAACAAAATAAAATAACTAGGGAATAACAGGATGGGAAAGGAAGCAGTCAGCTGGGAAGAAACAAAACTTTGAATCAAATAATCTGAGTTTAAAATACTCAAAATGTGTAGGTAACTAATAGTAACATACAAGACACAAAGCCTTTTCCCAATAGAAAAAAATAACTAAAGGATATAATAATACTAACATTTATAAAGTGGTTATTATGTGCCAAATACCATGTTGAGCACTTTACATATATTGCCTCATTTGATCACTGTAGCAACTGTGAGAAATAGGTGCTGTTATTATTCCCATTTTACAGATAAGGAAACTGATGCAAACATTGGTGACATGAATTGAGTAGCATCACACAGGTAGTAAGTATCTGAAGCCACATTTGTACTCTGGTCTTCCTGACTCCAGACCTAGTGCTCTATCCACTGAGGTACCTAGATGACCCAAGTATAAATATAAACAAAAGTAATAAAAAAAATTGCAAACTGTTAAAGAATGTTCCCAATCACTAAAAATATGAGAAATATACATTTAAAAAACTCTGAGGATTTACCTTGTTCTTAGCAAATTGATAAAGATGACAAAAACAGGAATAGTCTTTTTTATAATATTTGGACAAAGAACAAATGTACTATTTTTTTGGAGTTGCAAATTTGTCCAATTGGTTTGGAACCAGAGTTTCCAAGGCCAACCACATATCTCAAGGAGGTCAATGAGCAAAAGAAAGACTCTTTATTAAGAAAAATATTGATAATACTTTTTGGGTATAGGAAAGAATTGTATGCAAAGTTGAGGCCCATCAATTGATAAATGGCTAAATAAGGAACTGCAAATGTGTGAGCCAATATCTTTCTTCCCTCTCTCTCACTCTGCTTTCTATCATCTTAGCAGAAGAGACCTCAGTTATCCTGTCTCTACAATCAAATGGAGACTGGTGACCCAGGGAGGTTTGGAACAGAAAGGAAATGGTAGTTCCCCCAGGGGGTGATTCAAAAGATCCAAATTTCATACAAAAATCCTTTGAATCAGTACTGCCCTCATCACTGCACACAAACTTCAAGTGTGTGTGTAGCCGTTAATTTGTATTTCCTTTCACAGTTGCCCTTAATGTTCATAAAACCAACCACATCCTGAGATCTTCATCACTAATTGACTCCTGGCTCAGCCTTCATAGGTTAAAGGATCCCAGAACTATTACCAGGTTTTTGTCCCCACTTCCATATCTACCAACTAACACAGGTTGCATTTACCTTTTGAAGCACACTCCAATGAGAATGTCATCATATTCACTGATAAGTCCAACAAACTTCCTGAAGCTACCTCCTTCCTCAATCTTAGATGTCACATTTGAGGCCAATCAACAGTGAACCACTCTCCAGTAAACTGTAGGAAAGAGTTTTGATGAGAATTGAAAAAAGACACCTCTGGTCACATAGGCCCATAGTCTTTGTTAGCTGGAAAGGGGCATAGTCCAAATTCCTCTTTTTACAAATGAGGAAACTGAGGCCAGAATGGTGAATTATTTCTTTACCCCAATTCTACCTGGTTCTCACATTATCTTCATAATATAGCAGAAAGTTAATGAGACTAGGAGTTAGGAAATTTGAGTTCTGGTCTGGCTCTAACTAACTCACTCTGTGACTTTTGGTAAATTATTTAAACTTTCAGGGTCCTGGTTTGATCATTTGTCCAATGGGTCTAATTGTATTTGCACAGTATGGTTCATGGCATTATCCTACTGATAATGTTATTTTCCACTCCTCTTCTTATGTATCTTGGACTTAGGTATGACTTGTAATTTCAATTATTTGGGGGTAAGAGAGAGAAATTGCCACAGGAACACATAAGATCTCAACTGGGGTCCTAACAGTAATTCTCCCTTACTACTTATGAAAGACTTGTGTTAATTCTGTGACTAACCACTCATGATCCTGGGGGATACTCTTTTCCTTTACTCTACCTAGATTCGAGATACTTAATCAGAAATTCATATGGCATCAAATCCCAGCACATGTACAGAACCAAAACCCTCAAGCTACCATCTGAATCCCGATTGCAAAATTGGCTTAAATGGCAGTGTGCAGAAAAGCAGACTTGGTGAGATTTATCATCTCATTTATTATTGCCATGAGAAGCAGAGAGCATAGATTTCAACTGCAGTTTTTTTTTAAAGAATGGCATCTCAGGATTTCAGCATCTTAGGGGAAGAAAACTCGTAGATAATCCAATGAAACCCTTAATTTTTCAGATGCAGAATTTGCTCTATGGTTTACGTTGTGATGAATGAGAGGATATTTGGGGGGTTATTTGAAGCTATTTTTATTCTAGTTATATAAAAGAAATAGAGCATGGGCACACACTCATATGTAATTTTATATTTTCTTTTGACTAATCATTGGTCAACACCACAACTATTTGGATGGACAGTTTTGAGAGAAAAGACACAAACGTACATCTTTTCCTTTCACCTGCAAATCCTATTTTTCTCTGTTCTGCACCAAAAGGTTCTATTTTACTCGGCATTACCCTCACACCTTTACCAGACCACTCTGTCAACCTGTTCCCATTCTTGCTTGCTTATGTTTTGTGAGTCATCTGCATTGTTATTGAGAGCCTAAAGGCCACAGACCAGGACCAGCCCTGGGGTCAGCAGTAGAATCTTCATCTTCTGAAGGGTTTATCTTTGATGCTTCAGCAGCACCTGAATGTATGTGGATTCTTATGAACTCTGGGCTCTCTGGTCAGCTGCCTTTATACCTCATTCTGGGGCAGGATTCCTGATAAAGCGGCACTAAGGAGACATTAATCCTTCAAAGAATAATTTATTCAGAGTAACTAGCCAGTGAGTAACTGCTAACCAAAGGTCCCAAGGACAGATTAGTAAAGTATTTTTTGACACTAGAAATTTGACAATTCTGAAATGCAAATTTCCAAGATCAACAGCCAGTGTTAGATTAAGTCAACTTTTTCAGGTCAAATCTATGTCTCTCCAGAGGCCAAAAAATGTAGTTCCTATGATTTTTGTCCTTGTTTGAATCAGTCAATTAACTTCTCAGTAAGGATCACACTGAGTTCGTTATTTTAAAAAGTGTTGAAACTTGTCAACAAAGTACCTAAAATACATACAGTCTTTTCTTAGGTAACATGGTAAGAATGTCCAAATGAAGAAATATCTCTCATCACTATCTGAGAGCTTTATGTCTAGATGTAGGAATTTAAGAAACATTTTTTAAATGTCTACTGTTTGCAGAGTACAGTTCTAGGCACTGGGCAAACTGAAATATTTGGATGTAATCTCCTTTGTGGTGCTTACAATCTAGTGCACAATAAAACATTCGAAGGACATTCTTTTTTTTAGTACTTTTCTTTGAATTTAAGGGTATAGAGCACTCCCAGAGATGAAACTCATTCTACCAGTATAATTCATTGATATACTTTGATTTTGCATCACAAAAATGTTGCTATTTCCTAATGTATCCCTGTTCTCCATCTCCATACTCCACTGCTACCACGGGACCCATCCCTCATATTGAGTGCCAATATCTATGATGTTCCACACTTATGGAAGCCTACTCTGCAAAGAAATCAGGAGTTCCCTTCTCATGTTTCTTCTTTGCAGCTAAATTTGATTATTATAATTGAGTAACATTTAGTTTTGTTTTGTTTTTCTTTCCATTTACAGAGTTTTACTTATTATTCAAATTATTTTTCTAGATTCTGATTGCTTCATTTTCTGTTCATGGCTTTTAGGTCTTCCAATGATTCTAGAATTTTAGATTCTAGAATTATCTCTGCTTCATCTATATTCTACTTATGTCTTTTGCTTTGTTTTATTATTTCTTGATATCTCATGAAGTTATTATTATTAGCTTCCTTTGGTCAATTTAAGGAGTTATTGAAGAAGTTAGTTTAGTAAGTTTTTTCTGTCTTTTACTAAGCTTATTAATTAATTCCCTTTTCATTACTTTATTGCACTGCCCTCATTCCCTTTCTCATTTTCTCCATTTCTTCTCTACTGCTTTTTAATTTTTAAAGTAATGTTTTGCTTTTTTTAAAGAAAAATTTCCTTAACTTTCCTAGAAATTCTTTTGGGGGTTGTGTCCAGTCTGCATTGTTCTTTCAGCTTTTGCTTATAGGTGTTTTCTTTTTTTCTAATTTTTTTTTACACTATCCATATTTATCTAATATTTTTAGTTCTCAGCATTGATTTCAACAAGATTTTGAATTACAAATTTTCTCCCCATTTCTACCCTCCCCCCCCCACTGCAAGATGGCATATATTCTGATTGCCCTGTTATCCAATCAGCCCTCCTTTCTGTCACCCCACTCCCTGCCCCCATCCCCTTTTCCCTTACTTTCTTGTAGGGCAAGACAGATTTCAATGCCCCATTGCCAGTATATCTTATTTCACAGTTGCAGGCAAAAACACCTTTTTTTTAAACATCTGCTTTTAAAACTTTGAGTTCCAAATTCTCTCCCCTCTTCCCTCCCCACCCACCCTC
>JAQQSZ010000529.1:0-17035 GCA_028646595.1 Phalanger gymnotis | reverse complement strand
AAAAAAAAGTGTATTCCTTTTTATTCCCATTCATTTTCTCCAGAAGTCTATCATATCTGCCTTTTCTAAAATTCTATTCACTTCCTTAACTTCTTTCTTGTTTATTTTTAGGTTAGATTTATGAAGTTCAGAGATGGGTAAGTTGAGTTTTCCCACTAGCATGGTTTTGCTTTCAATTTCTTCCCTTAACTCCCTTAACTTCTCCTCTAAGAATGTGCATCCTATACAACTTGGTGCATATATGTTAAATAATGATATTGCTTCTTTGTTTATGGTGACGTTTAGTAGGATGTAGTGTCCTTCCTTAACTCTTTAATTAAATCTCTCTTTGTTTTTGCTTTGTCTGAGATTAGGATTGCTACCTTTGTTTTGTTTTGTTTTGTTTTTTACTTTAGCTGAAGCACAATGTATTCTACTACAACCTTTTACCTTTACCCTGTGTGTACCCCTCTGTTTCAAATGTATTTCTTGTAAACAGCATATTGTAGGATTATGTTTTTAATCCATTTTCCTATCTGCTTCCATTTTATGGGATAGTTTATCCCATTCACATTGACTGTTATGAGTACTGTATATGTTTTTTTCTCCATCCTATTTTCCCTGCACACCATCTGTGCTTTTATTTCTCTCTTTCCCCTTCCACTCCTCAACAAGTTTGCCACCTTCCTCAGTTTACCTTCCCTCCTCACTCCTCTCCCTTGGCTTACTTTTTTCCCTTGACTACTTCTTCCCTCCCTCCTAACTGTCCCCTCCCTTTTTTTCCCCCTTTCCCCTCCTACTGCCTGAAGGACAATTTAGATTTCTATACTTATGAGGGTATGTTATTCCCTTCTTGACCATTGAGAGCAAAGCTCAAATACTGCTCTTCTCCTTCCCTTCTTTCCTCCTAAAACAATATGTTTTTGTGCCTCTTCATGCGATGTATTTTACCCTTTTCTGCTACCTCCTTACTTTTTCTCCCAGAACCATCCCTTTGTATCTCTTAATTATATTTCTTTATCATTATATCACTTATTTTATACTGATATCCACAGCTATGAATATCTCTTTCTATTGTCATAATAAGTATACTATTCTCAAGATAGACATATGTAAAAAATAATCCTATGTAGGGATGTAACTAATTAGCCTTATTGATTAACTAGGGTTTTTTTCCTCCCGTTTACCTTTTTATGTCTCTCTTGAGTTTTGTATTTGGAGATCAAATTTTCTATTGAGCTCTTGTCTTTTCATCAGGAAGGTCTGGAATTCCCTTATTTCATTGAATGTCTATCTCCTTGCTCAATTTTTCTGGTAGTTGATTCTTGTTTGTGTATCAAGCTCCTTTGCCTTTCAGTATATCATATTCCAATTTCTCCTGTCATTTAATGTACAAGCTGAAATATCCTGCATTATCCTTACTGTAGTTTTGTGATATTTGAATTGTGTCTTTCTAGCTGTTTGCATGATATTCTCCTTGACCTGGTAGTTCTTGATTTGGCAACAATATTTCTTGGAGTTTTCAAATTGGGATCTCTTTCAGGGCATGATTGGTGGATTCTTTCAATGACAATTTTACCATCTGTCTCTAGGACCTCTGGGCAATTTTCCTTAAGGATTTCATGGAAGATACTGTTGAGGCTCTTTTTTTTTCATCATAGCTTTCAGGTAGACAAATATTTCTTAGTTCATCTCTCTTGGATTGATTTTCCAGGTCAGTTGTTTTTTCAGTCAGATATTTCATGTTTTCTTCTTTTTTTTCATTCTTTAGATTTTGTTTGATTGATTCTTGATGTCTCATACAGTCATTACCTTCTGCTTGCCCAATTCTAATTTTTAATGTGTTATTTTCTTCCTTTATTTTCTCCATATCCTTTTCCATTTGGTTTATTTTACTTTTCAATGAAACATTTTCTCCATTTATATTCTGATTCTCATTGACCATTTCACCAATTTTACATTTTAAGGATTTGTTTTCCTTGTTTAAATTTTTTTTTCTTTTACCTCCCTAATTTCATTTTTAAAGTCCTCCTCGAGTTCTTCCAGGAATGCTTTTTGCTCTGGAGACCAATGATTAATTAAGTGTCTTTGAGTCTTACTAGGTGTTAAGCCCCAGGCCCAAACCCCAATTAGGGGCTAAATCTATGTGGGTGTAAATTGGTAACCAAGGTGGGGCCCTGGGTGGGGCTAACTAAGGTAGGAGTGATTAGATCTTTGCTCCTAAGTTTGCCCCAAACCTCTAATTACTAGGTGCTAAGCCTATGTGGATGTGAAGCTGCCAGGGTCCTAAGCACCTGGAGGTGCTAACTCCAGAGCCAATCATAGGAGCCTAAGTTCTGGTAGCTCAGATGACATTTGATGACATCTGAAACTGTATAAAAAAGGAAGACAGAGCCATTTCCTTAGGGCTCTCACTCTTGGTGTCATGCTAATGTGGAGACTCTGGGCAACTGTAGTCAAGAGCCCTCCAGCTTGCCTGGGTGTCCAGACTTGGTTTTCTTGGTAACTATCAATTGTATTTGGTCTGTTTGTAATTCGTTTGTATTTGCTCTGAAGTTCAGGGTGCTGGCTTTTTCCCCTGAACTAAGTGAATGAGGTCTGTATGCGGGATTAAAGTAAACTTGTCAACCCCTTAACATTGAGTTCCTTAGTAAAGCAGATCAAAAGAACCTGGGCTTTTGCGGCATTCTTGTCGTTTGGCTTGTGTTGGTCGTTCACCCCCACAACAGTTGCTAGCCAGAGTGTTGAAAGATGCTGGTTGTATGTTTTGATGTTCTTTGCCGCCAAACTCAGATTCTATAATCTGAGTTTATTATGCTGCTTGCTCATTTCCCAGACAATTACTTGATTTTTGAGCTCTTTTTCAAGGTAGGACTCTGCCTCCAGAGTGGAGAGTTCTCTGTCCCAAGTTTCAGGGGTTTTGTGCAGCTGTTGTCATAGATACTTTTATGCACCTGTAAATTTCCAGTTATTCTAAGGTGGTATCATCAAAGGATAAGTGTTTATTCATTTCCTGGCCTAGCTCCTCTAATTAATAGCTAGTACTGTGCATTGCCCAACACTGTCTCCGTAAGTTATGGTAAATTATTTTACTTATTTTAGAAAAAGAGTGAAACTATTTTATCTCTATGTTTGGGTGGTTATTTGCAAGAACACATTCCAAAATCTGAATAAGTTTTATAAATAAATTTATTAGGTTATTTTGTAGAGTAGATCAAGCCAGAAAAGGGGAGGCTCTTTTCCCAAGATTCTATAAGATTTACATAATACAGAATTTTGACCAAGTTTTCCCATAAGTGAACCACAGCCTGAAAGCATTTAAGATTGGAATGGATAAGGGCAGCTATAAACTTTAAATAAGTTTTTGATGAAGTCAAAACAATAGGGAACTGCAAACAGAATCTTGGGGTAGATGTCTTAGGATTTCCTTAGTTTGGCAACCCAAAACAAGAATGCTTTGGATCAATCTTGGGCCTGAGTGGAACTGGAAATAATCTTGTAGCCACCTCTGGCATTCATTCCTAGGCAATTACTGGGGTCAAGAAATCATCTGGATGTGGACATCATTTAATCACATTATGTAAATTTTGAACTTTATAGTGTTTTCCCCACACAGCACAATAAGTCAAATTACCAACATTATACTTGTTTGCCCCTAAGATATGATTGTCTGCCTTATAACCATGAGCCAGTGAAATAACAAAGAAGAAAAAGCTCTTTAATCCCTTCTATTCAGTCACACTCCTCAAAAGACATTTGATAAACACTAGAATACAAATTTCTTAGGAAAAGGAAAAATGGAGTGAAGTAGATTCTAAGACCTAAATGTAAAGGTGAGTACAAAAAAATCTAATGAAAATGAGATATGAAATTGCATCTACAATTAATGTAATGTGAGATCTTATTTTCTCTACTGAGAACTATGGACAGGTTGTTGCATTGGTCTAATTGTTAAAATAAGAAATGAAAATGATCAATAAACATACCTTACCTGCCCCCCAAAAAACCCTCAAAATAACTACTAATGAGAGAAATGTAAATTAAAAGGAGAGGCATGACAAAATATATGATTAACCAATGTTGAAGAGGATATGAGAAATACAGGCACACTAATAATACACTATTGGTAGAGCAATGAATTGATCCAACAACTCTCAAAAATCTTTTCAGCTGATGAGAAAATAGTTACTGGACTTCATACTGTTTCATTTAGTTATAATACTAATAGGCATAAATTCCAATTAACTCAAGGAGACAAAAAATACTCTCATACATATAGAAGCCCGAACCCTTCTTCTTTTCCTGTACTCTTTGTTGATAGCTGTGTCAATTCCACTATGATCATTAAGATGAGGCAGTAAGGTGGAGCAGTGTATACAGTGCCAGGACTGAAGTCAGAAAAACCCGAGTTCAAATACAACCTCTTACACTTACTAGCTATGTGACCCTGGGCAAATCACTGAACACTGCTTGACTCAGTTTCCTCATCTGTAAAATGAGCAGGAGAAGGAAATGGCAAACCACTCTGGTATCTTTGCCAAGAAAACCCCAAATGGGATCACGAAGTTCTGTATATAACTAAAAGGGCTGAACAACAACAAATTAGGAAGATGACTCTAAAGTGTCCATATACAACTAACAATCTCTTTAATGAGAACTTCAGGTCGGCATCTGTAATCACCTATAGGACATTTCAGACTGGATACCCATATCTTCAATATAATTTCCATCATTTGTGATGCAAAAGTTGATGCACTTTGCAAGATTCAGGTGAATTCGATGCAATAACTCCACATTGCCATCAACTTTAGCACATTCACTCTTTATGCATTTATGCATTCAATCAAGTGTGTTGCATCTGTGATTTTCATTGAGTACAACTTCTCCTTTAGCATACCCAAGAAAAAGAAGTCACTGAACAACACATGGTCTTCAGTGAAATGGTTAATGATATGTTAAAGAGATTTCATATGTGTCCAGATTTTAAGGAAACCCTGGATATCTTGCTGCTGGCCTTCATTGGTAAGATAAAGAAATGCTGATGACTTATATGGGTTTATTTTTTATCCTGAAACTTTGTTAAAGTTGTTTGTTATTGCAACTAGTTTTAGATGATTCTCTAGAGTTCTTCAAGTATGCTATTGTACCATCTGCAAAGAATGATAATTTTTGTTTCCTTATTGCCTATTCTAATTCCTTTAATTTCTTTTTCTTTTCTAATTGCTATAGCTAGCATTTCTAGTACAATATTAAATAATAATCGTGATAATAGGCATCTTTCCTTCACTCCCAATTTTACAAGAAAAGCTTCTAGTTTATCCCCATTACAGATAATTCTTGCTGATGATTTTAGATAGATACTACTTTACATTTTAATGAAAGCACCATTTATTCCTATGCTTTCTAGTTGTATGTTGCATTTTGTCAGAAGGTTTTCCTGCAACTATTGAATAAGCTTATGATTTCTGTTAGTTTTGTCATTCATCTGGTCTTTTATGCTCTGATAGCTATCCTGTTATTGAACAAGCCCTGTATTCCTTGTATAATTCCTATCTGGTCCTAGTTTATGGTCTTTGTGATCTATTGATGTAATATAAATCTCCTTGCATCAATACCTATTAGGGAATTGGTCTATATTTTTACTTCTATGTTTAGTTCCTGGTTTAGACATTAGTATCATATTTCTGTCATAAAGGGAATTTCATTGAGGTCCTTGTTTATCTAATTTTATTTTGGAAAATAATTTGTATAGTGTCAAGAGTCATTGTATGTTGAAGGTTAGGTAGAATTTTCTCATGACTCCATTTGGTTCTGAGGATATTTTTTTTTTAGAAAGCTCAATGAGGGTTTATTTAATTTATTTTTCTAAGATAGTTATTTAAGCATTTCATTTACTTTTCTGTTACTCTGCACAATTATTTTTTTTGGTAAATACTTGTCCAGTTAACTAGGTTTGTTTGACTTTTTAGCAATTTGCTTTTGTTTCATCTTCATTTGTAGTAAATATACTTTTTTTCATTTTTGTTATCGATAATTTGGTTTTCTTCATTTAAAAATCAAATTAATTGAAGATTTATATTTTTTCATAAAATCAGCTTCTAATTTTAGTTCAATGCTTTTCTTTCTTTCAATTTTATCAATCTTTCAATTGATTTTTAGCATTTCTAATTTTGTGTATAATTGGAATTTTTAATTTGTTCTTTTTCTATTTTAGTTGCATGTCCAATTTATTTATCTGTTATTTTTCTACGTTATTGATATGAACATTCACAGATATACATTTTCCTCTAAATATTGCTTTGCCTGCATGACAAAAGCTTAGGTATCTTTTATCGTTTTTGTCTTTACTGAAATTATCCCACAGCACCAGTTCTGCTTACCAAAAGTGGCCCACTAGTTTCCACTCATTTTTTAAAAAAAATATTTAGTTAACAATTAATTTTAAATTTGTCTTTCCAGGGCCCTTGATTGAATGTCCTTTTATTGTGCTATGGTCTGAAAAAAATGCATTTAACATTTCTACTTTTCTGTATTTTGTTATGAAGTTTTTATGTCCTGATACATTTGTGAAGGTGTCTTGTACCTTTGATAAAAAGGCATGTTGCTTTTTTATTTCCTTTAGATTTTTTCCAGACATCTATCATTTATATGTAAACTTTCTAAAATTCTATTCATTTCCTTAACTTCTTTCTTGTTTATTTATTTATGGTCAAATTTTTCTAGTTCTGTGTGGGGAAAGTTGAGGTTTATTTTTATTGTCTATTTCCTCCTGTAACTCATTTAACTTTTCCTTTAATATTGTGAATGCTATGCAATTTGGTACACATAAAAATATTACTTCTTTGTCTATGGTAACTTTCAGCAAAAGGTAGTTTCCTTGCTTATTTCTCTTAATTTGATTTAGTTTTGCTTTTCTTATTTTTTTTTTCTGAGATCAGGATTACTACCCCTACTTTTTTTTTCCTTTTATTTTAGCTGAAGCATAATAAAGTCTACTCCAATCCCATACCTTTACTCTCTCTGTGCCGTTTTGCTTCGAGTGTGTTTCTCATAAACAATGCATTATAGGATTTCATTTTTGACCCACTCTGCTATCTACTTCAGTTTTGCATGTGAGCTTATCCCATTTATGTCCACAGTTATGATTACTGTGTATTTCTCTCCATCCTGCTTTTACCCCTCCTTTGTCATCTCTATCTCTTTTCAACCTGTTCCTCCTCAAAAGTGTTTTGCTTGTGACCATTATATCCCCCAATCCACCCTCCTTTCTATGAACTTCTTCTTAATCTTCTCCCTTCCTACTTCCCTATAGGGTAAGATAGAGTTTTTATGTCCAATTGAGTTTGTATGCTATTCCTTCTTTGAGACAAGATTCAATTGTTGCCCACCCATGCTCATATACCCCTCCTCTCAAACCGCTATTCCCCATGACTTTTCTGTGAGATGATTTACCGAATTCCACTTCTCCCTTACCCCTTTTTCTAATGCATACCTTTTTCTCATCTTTTAATTTAATTTTATTATATATCATCCCATACTGTTCAGCACTCATGCTTTCTATGCACATTCCTTCTAACTATTCTCAAAGTTCTTAGGAATTACAACTATCAGCTTCCCATGTAGGAATGTGAACAGCTTATACTTATTGAATCTCTTGTTATTTCTCTTTCTTAACTTTCCAAGCTACTTTTGAGTCTTGTATTCGAAAATCGAGTTTTCTATTCAGCTCTGGACCTTTTATCAGGAATGCTGGAAGTTTCTCAGTCACATTAAATAAACATTTCCTCCCCAAAGGATTATATTTTGTTTTCTTAAATACGTGATTCTTGGTTTTAATCCTAGCTCCTTTACTCCTCAGAATATCATATTCACATCCCAATGATCTTCCAGTATAGAAGCTGATTAATCTTATATTTTCCTGACTGTGGCTTCATAATATTTGAATTGTTTCTTTCTGATTATTTACAATATTTTCTCCTTGACTTATGAGCTCTGGAATTTGGCTATATTATTCCTGGATGTGTAATTTTGGGATCTCTTTCAGGAGGTGAACAGTTGATTCTTCCAGTTTTTATTTTACACTCCGGTTCTAGGATATCAGGGGTGTTTTCTTAAGAATTTCTTGAAATATGAAATCTAGGCTTTTTTTTTCTTTTTAGGTC
Source organism: Phalanger gymnotis (assembly GCA_028646595.1). NCBI lineage: Eukaryota > Metazoa > Chordata > Mammalia > Diprotodontia > Phalangeridae > Phalanger > Phalanger gymnotis. Next base: position 8,894 of record JAQQSZ010000529.1, on the reverse strand, counting down.
ATATCTTTCAGATAGTCTAATAATTTTTAAACTGCTTCTCCTTTATCAATTTTCCAGGCCAGTTGTTTTTCTGAGATGTTTCATACTTTCTTCTATTTTTTTCATTCTTTTGATTTTTTATTGTTTATTGATGTCCCATAGAGTCATTAGCTTCTACTTGCCCAATTCTGATTTTTAAGGAATTATTTTCTTCATTGAGATTCTGCACCATTTTTTATCCATTTGGCCAGTTTTTCTTTTTAGAGAATTCTTTTATTCAATGAATTTTTGTCTCTCTTTTACCATTTTACCTATTCTGTTTTTTTTTAATTATTATTTTCTTCATTATTTTTTGTGCTTATTTTATCAAGCTATTGACTCATGATTTTATTGCATCACTCTCATTTCTTTTTTCCCATTTCTCATATATCTCTCTTATTAACTTTTTAAATTCATTTTTGAGCTCTTCCATGTCCTGAGACAAATACACATTTTTCTTTGAGGTTTTGTGTGTAATTGATTTGACTTGGTTCTCTACTTTAAAGTTTGTCTTTTATCCTTCTCTGTCACCACAGTAATTTTCTATTGTCAGATTCTTTTTTATTGTTTATTGCTCATTTTCAGCCTATTTCTTGAATTTTAGCTTTATGTTAAAGTTGTGATATATTCTGGAACTGGAAGGGTCATTGTGACAAGCTTCAGGTTTTTTCATGCTTCTTTTTTCAGAGCTAGTTTGAGGGATCTGTAAATTTTCACTTTGTTAAACTTGATTTGATCTAAGGAGAGTTGTGATTAGCCTTCTGGTCTGTGCTCTATTCTGCAAGTGACCAAGCTCTCTTTTCAACCCTCTGACTGCAACTGAGAACTATAAATGGGAAACACAAAAGAATCCCAGTGTCTGCAAAAGGCCTTCTGTAATAGCCTTTTGATGAGTTCTCCAACCTCCTTGCCAGCTTTGCGCCGAGAACTCTGGAAGCCACTTTCTCTACTTTTCCTGTTGGCTTTCCAGTAAGGCCTTCATTAGACTGTACTCCACTCTCACCCCAGTTACAGATTTTTCCTCCAGAACTTCTAAGTTGTCTTGGACTGGAAAATTGTTTTACCACATCTTTTTGTTGATTCTGTTGTTTCAAAATGTGTTTTGAGGCATCTTAAAATTGTTGGAGAGGAATTTGAGAGAGCTCAGGAATGTCCTTAACTTTACTCTGACATCTTGGCTCTGCCCTACACATTCAAAATCTTTTCTCCACTTTAGGTCAGATCCCTTTCACCTTCAGCCTAGATTATTGCAACATTCTCTTGGGACAGATATTTTTTGCTTCAAGGTTGTCCCCTGTCCAATCCATCCTACACACTGTTGCCAATATAATTTTCTTTAAATAATGATCTGATTACACAAATCCCCCAAACCAGTGACTTCCTACTGAAACAATGATATATGAACACCTTTGTTAAGATTTCAAAATTTTGTACAACATAGATCTAACTAATCTTTTACACCTCATTGGATATCATTTTCTTTTTCACACGCTGCCTAACTAGCCTTCTATACTGTTGTTGTTCAGTCTTTTCAGTCATGTCCAGTTTTTCATCATTCCATTTGGGGTTTTCTAAGCAAAGATACTGGAACGTTTTACTGTGTTCTTCTCCAGCTCATTTTAAAGATGGAGAAATGGAGGCAAACATGATTAGGTCACTTGCCCAGTGCACACAGATAGCACATGTCTGAGGACAGACTTGAACTAGACTTTCTGATTTTAGCCCTAGCATTCTAATCACTCTGCCACCCAGGTGCACCTCTAGCCTTTTCTATGCCACTCACTATATACATTCCACCTACTATTTCTATTCCTTTGCACTTGCCATTCCTCTCATATCGGGGATTTACTTACTCCTTTGATCTCTCATAATCTACCTATTTTTTTAACACGAAGATTAATTCTCATATTATGCTGTCCTGTCAAAGAATTTAGTTTCTTCCCACTTTTAAAAATATGAGATTCAGTAGTTGAAAAACATATAATTCCAAAGAACAGGAGGCTTTTTTAAAAAATTAATTGCTATAACGACTAGAAAAAATAAAGCAATTTTTATTAGCATTCATAATATAAGAAAACCGTAAAAAAAATTAACAAGAATTACAACATATACACAAAACACAAATTAGTATGTCCACAACAAAAATCAACTTAAGGGGTGTGTGGGTGTGTGTGTGGGTGTGTGTGTATGTGTGTGTGTGTGTGTGTGTGTGTGTGTGTGTGTGAGAGAGAGAGAGAGAGAGAGAGAGAGAGAGAGAGAGAGAGAGAGAAAGAGAAAGAGAGACAGAGACAGAGAGAGCCAGAGAGAGAGAAATTTTTTATGTGAAAGGACCCTTGGGAAACAGCAAGAGTTATAGCAATTGTTCAATCTAACCTGGACACCAAAGATCAGATTCTTCTTTTACTCTAATGGATTACATGAATTCGTTGATGTAGGTGCTCCCTCCAGTGGCAGAAGTCAAGAAAGAGACTATCCTTATTTTCAGAAAATGACTATCCTGGCTTTGAGAATAGCACAAAGGGTGAAATCTAGAGATTTGGAGAGTTGTTGTGATGTTATAGATAGAGTGTTGGAATTAAGTTCAGGTACCCTAGTTTAAAGCCCACCTTGGATGCATACTAGCTGTGGGTCTATGGGCAAGTCATTACAATTTTTCAAAGTTCGGTTTCCTCATTTATAAAATGGAGATAATAATGAACATAACACCTAATTGCCTTACAGTGTTTTGTATCCAAGAAAATAATATATGTACTTGCATGATACAAGGCAAAAAGAGCAATCGGAAAATCTATATTCAGTATATCATCTCCAATACTTCTATGGTGTTACTATCTGTCTCATTTAAAAATGAAGCAGCTCTACTCAATGACTTTGGAAGTCCTGTTCACATCTATCATATCTATGATCCTATGCAAATGTTTCAAAAAATTACAAGGAATTGTACATATTAAATACACCCACATGCCCACAAATATGTATGTGTATATGTGTGTACATATATGCACACATATAAATAAAATATGAATACATACGTACATAATACATATAAAGTATAATGATCAGAACCATGTACATATATTCTCATATGTTTATACAAATATACAAATATATGTACATATAAGAGACAATTCTTTTTCCATTCTACTTCAAGTCCTTGCTTTTAGTTCTGAATAGGGAAGGGAGAAGAAATGGTCAATGAACCCTCTCAGAACAAAACAACATATCAATTAATCTGTCTCCTTGGGAGGGCAGTTTCTATTCATATCTTATTCACATCATAATAAGTTTTCCTCTGTTGCCTTTACACTATTATTGGGCACTTCTCGATTAATTTCTGAGTAACCTATGCTTCCATTTATGGCATATAGACCTGTGTTTATTCTTTGGAACTTGCTCTTAATTGCATGATCAAGATCTTACCTCATCTCAGAATGAAACTGAACTTCTTGACACTCCTAAAAAAGGCTCCGGAATCAGCAGACCTGTGATAAAATCTTTTCCCTGTTACTACCTATGTGACTTTGGGCAAGTCATTTACTTGGTTCTTGGTTTTGTTCTCTGTAAAATGATGGAGTTGGACTAGATAGTGTTTAAGGTCAGCTGTAGATTTATGATACAATGATTCTCTAGTCCAGAAGAGCAGAAGATGAAAAATTAAAGTTAGCACACTAAGAACATGCCAAAACGAAATAAAAGAAAAACCCTAAACTAATTCCTTTTTTTTCCTTAAGGCTTACCAACCTGGTAGATCATAAAAATACTACAGATGTAATATAATATCTATATCCTTCCATATTTCTTTCCTCTCTTTCTCTTTTCTTTTTTTTTCCCAGACATGAGACAGAAATACTTTCCCTCATTGACCTCTGTATAGAATTTGGCACTACTGGCATACTCCCTTCCTCCCAGATTCTCTTTCTTTCCATAGACTTCAGAGTCACCACTCTCTTAGTTCTCTTCCTACTTTCATAACCACTGTTTCCTTTGCTAGCTCATTTTCCTCTTCCAACCTGATTAGTATGTAAGTCCCTCTAGGTTGTCTCCTTTAGATTCTCTATACACTTTTTCCGGTTCAAATCATATAAACAACAGAGGGAGTGTTTGACCTAGCATAAAGATATTCAAAATTTAAATCCTGCATCAGACACTCACTGCTTCTATGTCACCCTGGACACATTGCCTGATCTGTTTTGGTTTTAGTTTCCTAATCTAGAAAATGAAGGATTTTGAATAAATGAACTTTAAGGTCTCCTTTAGCCCTAAATCTACTATTCTATGATCCTACTTTCACTACCATACACAAAACATTGTACCAGACTCTGGAGTTACAAAAATGAAAGACAAATGAAAAAATAGAGCTTCCATTCACCTTTCCTTCCATATCTTATATTACCATCTCTACACAAATTTCTTCCAATTCTGTAGCCAAGTCTACCACTAGATTTTCTTCTTGGCTTCATACCCATATCTTCAGTTATTTACAGGATACTTCCATGGATGGTCTGAATTGTGTTTAAATCTTTCCTTTGCTGATTTTTACTTGTTTGAACTAGTGGAAGTCACTTAACTTTTCTAGCACCCATTCATAAAATAAAGGTGTTGGAAGGGATGACCTTGCAGCTCTAAAGGTACAATGGTTTGTCTATATGTAAGCTCAATATAAGTTTTTTTCCCCTGGAACTGAATTTTCTACTTGTCATATGGTCCTATAATTAACTCAGTGTTTCATGTTCAAAACCATGATAAGATCTTTAACATTTTTATTTAAAGCTTAAGGATCATTTAAGAAAAATATTTTAAGGAAGGAAAATAAAAACCTACCTAAACTGCTTGAGTCACAGACTTTACAAGCTGTATTTGTGACTTGCCACCATTTTGTATCTTTTCCTAAGTGTTTTTGAGAAGACCTTCCAAACATCTATGGCTTTAAGACTATTAATGATGACCTGGATCAATAGTGACCTGGAAGGTCCAAGAAGCCAGATGTAGACATCACTGAATGACGGAAAAAAAGAATCAATGCAGAATCATGGTACAAACAAAACAAATACTCTAAATCCCTCTCTTTCCCATCCCTGCATTTGAAGGATCTAAAATCAAAAACCCTAGGCTTCACAATCCCCCCAGGCAGCTAGGTGATACAATGAATAGAATTTTGGGCTAGGAGTTAGGAAGACTTCAGTTCAAATCTAACTTAGGCACTTACTAGCTGTGGGACTCTGAACAAGTAACTTGACCTCTGCCTGCCACAGTTTCCTTAAGTGTAGAATGAAGATAATAATTGCACTTACATCACAGGGTTTTAGAAAAGATCAAATGAAATAATATTTGTAAAATACTTAGCATACTGGCTGGCACATAGTAGGAACTACATAAATGCTTATTTCCTTCCTTTATCCTTTCCCCTTAGGAAGGACCAAGTCCTGGATCTTGATGATCTAGTCCATGTGATAAATATACCTAGCAAGACATGTAATCTAAACAATGCCCATATTGGCAATGGACTGACTCCCAAACCTCTGTTGTTTGTATAAGGTCTCCAATCTTTTTAGCATGGACTGTCTTCAGTGGGTACTGATAATCCCTACAAAGAATTTAGTGTAATGGGAGGCATCGGCAAAATTCCTCTTTTTTGCCCCCATAGGGAAAATGGAACACTTGCTCTGACTGAGCTTTGGTGAGAGTCTCTTCAGCTATCATCCAAGCAGGAGCCCAGTTAAGTTCTTAGAGCTCAATGGATAAGGCTGGCCAACAGGAGTTAAATTGTTTGACCCTGTGATTTCACAAAGAATATCTACTAATACTAATAGAAAGGTTGGGATCTGCAGAGGTGGTATATCTGGGGTGTGCTTCTAAATGTCTAACAACTGGCTCACAGTGGGGAAAGGGTTTGCATGATACTCTTTTAAGTTTATACTGCATTATTAACATTTTCTCCATCATTTTCTTATGTCTAGGCAATCATCATAATAACAAATCAACTTTGACATATTTAGTCATTTTTCATTCTTGTCTGTCTCTCCTCTGTGACTCCATTTGGGGTTTCTTGGCAAATATACTGGAGTGGTTTGTCATTTCCTTCTCTAGCTGATTGTACAGCTAAGAAAACTTCACCCTAACCCTAACAGATAGCTGGGTGGGTCAGTAGAAAGAGCACCAGGCTCAGGAAGACCTGAGCTCAGATATGGCCTAAGAAAGTAGCTGTGTAACTCTAGGCAAGTCACTTAACCCTGTTGGCCTCAATTTCCTCATGTGTAAAATGAGCTAAAGAAGGAATCAGCCAACGACTCCACTCTCTTTGCCAATGTTTGTAGAGTTTAGAATTTAAAGGAATTTTTGAAGTTATCTAGTCCAATCTCCTCATTTTCTGGATGGGAAACTGAGGTCCAGAAAAACAAAATATTGTATATAAGGTAGTAAATGGAAGGGTCAGTATTTGCATCCAGGATACCACATTCTATATCCAATCCTCTTTCTACTGTGTCACAAAGCCTCAATGTCTATGTCATTATGAAATATGCTGAATAACAGTTGTGGTTTCACCATCTTCTAAATATTTCTAGTCTCCCAAATTTAACAAAATACATGATCCTGTCTTTGTGATTTGACTGCCATGCAATTTCATCACTAATTTAATTTGGTTTTTAGATGTCATACATATGAGGAACAGCTTCCATTTGACATCATTTTACTGGGACTCCGTAGTGGGGACAGAGTCAAGACCATTGAGGTCTTTCACGGTAGAGGTGTCCAAGGTTCTGATGGAACCGCCCCAGTTTGGAAAGTGGGCTATTTGTGGAGCTGTGGCTGAGAAATCATTGCTCAGTTAGGGGTTAGATTTTCCGTGTGAAAAAACAAAGTCCAAGAGTTAGATGATAATGGAACTAAAAGGATAGGAATTGCGGGGCACGGGGGGGAGGTGGTGGAAGGTCTGAAGAAGTTGTCTCAAATCCAAAAATTGAAACAATTTTCAAGGGAAGAGAGTCAGTGGTGGCAAAAACATTGTCTCTGAATTTTGGGCTTCAGTTGTTCAGTGCCTGTGGCTCTAAGAAGCTTTTTAATGGACAATTTTCACACTCCAATTAAATTGTCTTGGCCGATGACATTAATATTTCCTCTTTCATCATTAGGTTGATCACAATAATAAATCAAATTTGACATAGTCAGTCAGTTTGGCATATTTCAATCAATGATTTCCACCAACTTAAACTAGGTTGATGGCAATCAATGGATTCATAAATGACTTAAGGGGGTGTCCACCCCAAGTATGTGAAGATTTCCTCCATTGGAATGTTTAGATGAAAACAGTTTGTTCCAACAGTCATGAAGGAGGCTGAACCAAGGGCCTTGGAGTGCTTAGAATTTGGTCATTCATAATATCCTGGACCATGACCAGTTGTGCTAACTTTTGTCTTGCCGCTTGACTTTATGACTGGAAGAGAGAGTGGGTCTGAAGACTCTGTGCAACTCTGCCTTTCTTAAATCCAAATCACGAAGGAGTCAAAATATCAACCTATGATGTAATTGGTACTCTTAAAAAAAGGACTAACACCAGGTAATTAAGTGGATGTTGGATTAGAATAAAAGTAGCCCAATTTGCCACACTTAGTTGACTTATGAGTATTTATGTTGTTTGTTTTTTGTCATCAGTTGGTCCATCCATTACTTTTTCAAGTACCTTCAGTTGGAGATTTCCTAATGCTCCTCTCCTCCTTCTTCTCCATGTCAAAGGCTAAGTCCATAATAGTGCCTGACATCTGATTTCTTCAAAAGAATGTGAGGTCCTAGAAAGTAGGGACCTTGTTTTTGCCTTTTTATTCCTCATTACTTAGCACAGAGCATGGAACATAATAAGTCCTTAATAAATTGCTTATTTATTAACCTTGTTCACATTTGGTATAATACTATGAATTTAGAGTAGATGGAGTAAGAAAAGACACATTTCTACCAGATTAATGTTTTGTCCCTAAAGTATTTTTTCACATTACTACCCTGCTCATGAACTTTCAAGAGGTCCCCAGTGTCAGAATATAATCTAAAACTCTTAGCCTGGAACTCAGGCTTCTAGAAAGAGCACTAAGTGGATATCTGAAGACTTAGATTTGAATCTTGACTCTGCCGCTTACAAGGTTATACACCTTGGCAAATCATGCAACCGCTCTCTGACTCACTCAGTCCCTTCATCTGTAAAATTGTGGAAATGATAGTTATACCACTTACCAAATAGGAATATTATAACCAAAATATTTTTAAACTTCCACGTACTATGTAAATCTAAGTGTGGGTTACTACCCTGCCTCAGCTTACACATTTAACCTCTCCTCACTGTTCCTATACAATGGTACGCTAATTTATGTGCTGAAGCACTTGTTTCTGCTATTCTTCTCTCTCCCTGTGCTCCCCAGAGTGTTCTCAACCTCTCCTTTCTCCTGATTCAGACCCTATTTTCCTTCACATTTAACTCAAGCTCCAATTGCTTCAGGAAGTTTTCTGGATTACTCCAACCCATGCTATTTTCCCCCTTCTCTAGCCATCTATGACACCTGGATCTCTGCTACCCATTATTATTTAAAGACTTAATGTGTATATGTCTTAGATCTCTAAATTGTAGTTTCCTGCAATGCAGAATTCAGATCTTATGCTTCTTTGACTGGAGCTGGACACAGAGGCGGTGCTGAATGATTATTTGTTTAATGAACGAATGGAGATTTTACAATTCTGAAAATTACTCACCACTGAGATATCCAGCAAGGAAGGAAAGAAGGAGGGAGGGAGGGATGGAGGTAAGGAAGAAGGGAGGGATGGAGGGAAGCAAGAGAGAGAGGAAAGAAGAAAGGAAGGAAGGAAGGAAGGAAGGAAGGAAGGAAGGAAGGAAG
>JAQQSZ010000528.1:0-17037 GCA_028646595.1 Phalanger gymnotis | reverse complement strand
TGAGGGGTTGCTATTTCTACACAGCAAGCTCTGCCACACTAGCACTCCTCCTCCCCCAAGAACTGCCAACCCAGACTGCGACTCAGATCTTAACCAGGCTCTGCACTCCAGCTCTGATCCACCACTTAATTCCTCCCACCAAGTGGGCCTGGGGTTGGAAGCAACTGCAGCTGTAGTTCTGTCCTCAAAGCTGCACCACCTCCGCTGTCCCCGGGGTGGTGGCCAAACCACGAACTTCTTTCACTCTGTCCCAGCAGCTTTTCCCACTAACCTTCTGCATTGTCTTTGGTGTTTGTGGGTTGAGAAGTCTGGTAACTGCCACAGCTCACTGATTCAGGGCGCTAGGGCCTGTTCTGCTGGGCTCCCGGTCTGGTTGGTCCGGGCGCAGTCCACAGTGGGCTCTACTCCACTCCGCTCCCAGCTCCGTGTGATAGACCTTACCCAGCGACCATCCAGGCTGTCCTGGGGTGGAGCCCAGCTTCCCTCTGCTATTCCGTGGGTTCTGCAGCTCTAGAATTTGTTCAGAGCCATTTTTTATAGGTTTTTGGAGGGACCTGGGCAAGAGCTCATGCAAGTCCCTGCTTTCCAGCCCCTTTGTCTTTTTCTTGGGCAACTCTGTGCTTAGGCCCCTGCTGCTTCTGCTCCCTTCCCACCCCCAAAAGAAAAAAAAACAAACAAACTCCAAAACTCTTGCAACAAACATGCATAATCAAGCAAAATAAATTGCTTCACCAGTTGTGTTTGAAAATTCAACTTTTGCATTCTAACAAACAAGTAGAAAAGATATATTGGGGATGACTTTGGAATGGTGTGGGGGGAGAGATGTATAGGGAAAGCCATTTTAGTACAACATGCAGACTAATTCTGAATTGTAGAATCTTAGGCTCAATGGCTAGCCAGAGAAGGAAACATGGTGGAAAGAGCCCTGGAGGCTGAGTCAGAAGACCTGGGTTCAAGTCTCAGCCCCAACACTCAACAGCTGTGTGACAGTGACCAAATCGCTTCACCCTTATGAATCTCAGGCAAGTGGGGAGACATTGTGAGGTTTGTACCATTATTGCTTATTAAGCATTTATTAAGTACTTACTATATGCCAGTCATTCTGTTACATGTAAGGATACAAAGAAAGGTAAAAACAGTCCTTGCTCTCAAGGAGCTTACCTTCTAATTGGAAAAGTGCCCAATCTGGGGCATGTTGAATCTGGAGATGCAGAAACATAGCTGAGAGAGAAATGAAGGATGGGCCCCTCCTCCAAATGCAGACTTGGGAAAGATCTCCCTAATAGGAGAAAGAGGTCAGAGTGGAGGTATGTTGCATGGTGAAAAGGCTCCAGATGATTAGGAAACATTCTCAGTGAGAAGGCAACTCAGTTATAAAATGGTCACTTACATAACTTAACTCATAGGGTTGTTGGGAGGAAAGGGCTTTATGAAACTTAAATTGCTACATAAGTGTGAGTTATTGAGGAGTTCAAGGCAAGAGAGCAGGCTGACAGAGTAGAAAGACAGCATATCAGGAGATCTGTGTTCTAATACAGGGTTCTAGGTCTTCTAATTTCTTCATCAGGTATTCTAATTTAATCATAAACTAGTAGTAGAACCTAGGGTAGAACACTTTCTTCTGTAAAAAGAGGCATATGGATTTGATGATTTGTCTGTAGATCAGTTTCTAGTTCTAAAATGCTATGACTTGAAAAGGACAAGACTCAGTCAGCTTTATAAGTAAGCTGTCCATATGTCTCTGAAGGAGGGAACCAGTAGGTATGAATGGTATTGGTAGCGGGAGCTTTATGAGATCATAGATCTTAGAGATGACCTAATCCAATTTCTTCTTTTACATGAAAGGAAATTAATACCTAGAGAGTTGTCATAGGGTCATGGAATCATAGATTTAAAAGGGGGCAGGAATCTTCAACCCTTCTCATTATACAGATGAGGAAACTGAGGCCCAGAGAGATATAGTGACATACACGAGGTTATATAAGTAGGCCATGGTAGAGCTAATATCTGAACCAAGGTCTTTTGACTCCATGTTTAGTACTCTTCTCATTATAGCAGCAAAACTAAGATTCAAACCTGAGACCTTCAAATTCAGAGGTCTTTCCATTGCGCTGTGTTGCCATCAAACTGTATTTCCATTAAGATTCCCAGAATCTGTTAATATAAATATGGCATTTGGTGTCCGAGGTAAAACAGCTCCTCATTTCCTGAAGAGCCCCTCCTTCATGGCAGGGCCGATCCTGTAATGTAGCCTCTGTATAAACAGTCCTTCTCCACTTCCCGGAACGATAAACAGAAATGAAAAACTGCATAAACAGTCAATGGTTATGACATCTCTATGAACAAACAGCTCTGGAAAATTTCAGCCCTTTCAAATGTTTCCTTTAAAAAAAGTACATGGGGAAAGATCCCAGGCATCTCTTTTACTTTAACTGTTTTGGGTGTCAAAATGACTCCTGAGAGGTTCTCCACCTTGCAGACTTGGGGTGGTAGTGGACCTTAGTCAACAGTAGAATTTCATTTTCACACTATCCAACTCAAATTAAGATGGCACAAACCTAGGAGAGGTAGCTAGCATGATGCATATATGATAGAGTAGGGATCTAAAGAGATCTTCATAGACTAAGACTCTGGGCTGAGTCGAATAGAGAGAAAATTAATAGAGACAAATAAATTCTTATACTTGGGATAAAAATCCCTTTCTTGTGACCTCATTCAACTTCACGAACATGGGGTGTGATCAGACAATCATTTATCTGAAAAAAGATTTTGGCTTTCAGTAGATTTTTGATGTTCAATTGAATTCAACATAGGTTGGTAGTGTCATACTACAGTCAAAAGAAAAGCTAATGTGATTTTAAAATGAATGAAGAGAGGTGTAGTGAGAACTCTGATCAAAACAACATCCACTGTAATTTTAGAGGACTGAACGGTGAAGCCTGCTACCTACCTTGAGACAGAGAGATTATGGACTTAATATGCTGAACGAGACATAATTTTCAGATGTGGCCAATGTAAGAATTCGTCTTGCTTGACTATAGATATTGGTTACGAGACTTTCTTTGTGAACAAAAAGGGGGTGGGAAAGAGATAAAATAAATGCTTGTTAATTTTAAAAATGCATGGGTTTTTTTTTTTGAGAGAAACATGTAATGTCTAGAACTAAGAATAATCTTGCTGTACTCTGCTTTGGTCAGACCATATCTGTAATATTATGTTCAGTTTTGGATCAATGTTTTAACAAGAATATTGATCACTTTGGAAATCTAGAAGAGAGTGATCAGGATAGTCGAAGGCCTGCAATAGCATGATGTATGAGGATAAGTTGAAGGAAATGGGCATGTTTAACCTGAAGAAGAGAAGCCTTATATGAGAGCTGTTTTCAAATATTTGAAGAGCATGGAAGAGAGACTCATCTTGTCCTGCTTGTCTTCTGTAGGCCAAACTAGAAACAATGGGTAGGAGTTGCAAGACGGAAAATTTAGAACTGATTGTAAATAATTTGAGCTATCCAGAAATGGACCATCATGGCTCTGGGAGGTAGCTGCTTTCCCTTCAAGCAAAAACTGAATTGTCTGGTAGGTTGTAGATAGGATTCTTATTAAGATACAGGTTAGACTGGATGGCTTCTGAAGTCCCTTCCAGCTTTTAAGATTTTGTGAGTCTATGAAACACTACTTCTGTTTGTTTGATTGTTTGCTTTTGGCAGGGCAGTTGGAGTTAAATGACTTGCCCAAGGTCACACAGCTAGTACATGTGTCAAGTGTCTGAGGCCAGATTTGAACTCAGGTCCTCCTGACTCCAGGACCGGTGCTCTACTCACTGCGCCACTTAGCTGCTCCAATACCACTTCTTCCAGAAAGCCTTCCCTGAATTTCCTAGTGGAAAATAAATGATCTTTCCTTCCTTGTACTTCGTTTCTGTTTTGAGATTCTCATATCCTATTATGCATCATAGTTATTATATATTCATGTCTGTATCTTTCATCCTTTATTAAATTGTGAATTTGGTCTGGGCAGAGACCTTATCTTAGCTGTCTTTCTACCTCTCTTACCTAGCATGAAGTTCTGTATACAATAGGTGCTTAATTATCATTGCCGAATAAGTGAATCTGATCTAATCCAATGTAAAAATCACCTTCTCCTCTTTACTGGGATAACAGAAAAAAAAATTCACCCTGAGTTACCTCCTCAATTTTTACTGGGTCCGTTCTTAGCTCTCTTATTAACTTGGTATATAGCAGAAAATACACTTTACTGTTTATTATCTCAGTTCTCTCCAAGTTTAAAGAGTATACTACTCAAGTAGAAAACAGACTTTTGGACAGGCCACAGGGATGGCATAGACCATATCTGCTTTAGGAATTCTGAATTTCTGTGGAGAAAACCTTCAAATTTCTATGTGGATGCTATATGACTATGTGTTCTTTGCAGTTCCTAATAGTTTTTGTGGGCTGCCAAAACTTCAATATTTATAATGTTTAGGTCTGCCCAACTTCAAATCTGTAGCCCTTGTCTTGTGACCATCTCCTCCCTCCTAATCTATCTCTAGTCTTTGGTCACAAAAGTATATTTCTTCTCAATTCTTCTTAATGCAATGTGGATGTCTATAAAATATTCAGAGCCCAAAAGTCCCTCAAATGTACTCTTTTTTGTTTTTTTGTTTGTTTCTTGGCAGGGCAATGGGGTTGTGACTTGCCCAAGGTCACACAGCTAGTACGTGTGTCAAGTGTCTGAGGCCACATTTGAACTCAGGTCCTCCTGACTCCAGGGCTCTACTAACTGTGCCACCTAGCTACCCCTGTACTCTTCAATAAATGGGTGTGTGCCCCAGCCATTCCTAAACAAGCAGGGCTATACTTATCTATAAAGGTTTGCTTCCTTCTAAAGTAGGAGAGCAGAATGACTAACTCACTCCAATAGCCTGGTGGCAAATTTTAAAGTCCATGATGACTTTTTGCAGGGAGACATACAAATAGACTCTAAAGCTACCTTTCTCTCCCTCCCTTTTATAAGTTGAGGAAATTCATACTCATTTTCATATTGAACTAAGTATCTCTGGTCTGCACTTGTATCTGTCCTTAGATACCCAATTCGCTCTCTCTCTCTCTCTCTCTCTCTCTCTCTCTCTCTCTCTCTCTCTCTCTCTCTCTCTCTCTCTCTCTCTCTCTCTCTCTCTCTCTCTCTCTCTCTCTCTCTGTCTCTCTCACTCTCCCTCCTGGATCTTCTTATCTCACCCAGGCTTAATGTGAAAAGGCTACTCACTGACCTAATCCCCCTACTGATTGCCACAGAAGCTTTGACCTGCTCTGTTTTTCCCACTTGGGCCAGTTCAGCCCTGTTTAGGAAGCTTAGGGGCCATCCATTCCCAGGGGCTCACCATACTGGTGCAACACTTAGTGTAAACACTTGATTAACTTCAGCAATCTACCATCTTCAGCCTCTCCAGCAGCAGAGACTATAACCCGGCACTCCCATACCCAGCCCTTTCATACTCACTTATCCCAACCTTCCTGTCAAAGCTTGCTCCAGTCCTATTTGCCTTCCTCCTCATTAAGACATGGCTGAAAAGGGCTTAAAGTGCCACTCTATCCATATTTTAACATGGACAAAAGCTTTAAATTAAAGGGGATCATCTCAAATCAGTGAAATTTCAAACATCAGATAAAGGATAGTGAAGGATTTTGATGGTATTCTCCACTCCTCCAAAAGATTCAAACTAATTCAGTTTCTTCTTTAAGCAAGGGAGAAATATCCAAAGGAAGGTCATTAAATTGTGCAATGGATCACATGGAATCAGCCAGCTTAGTCCCTTCCCCCAGTACTCATCTAGTCAAAGCATTAGCAATTTTGATATTTGACTCATCTTTATGAGACTAGAGACTGAGGCATATAAGGAAAGAAAAACAAGCCCCAGTCCTCTCTTTTCTTCATTTATTTTCATAGGTGAAAGTGAAAATAAATTCCCTTCTCTTTCTACCTGCCTTTCTAGAAATATTCCTTGTTTCTGCCATAATTGAGATGAGTAAAAAGGCCAATGTTTTATTTCAATTTAAATACATGTTTTTAATCTGTATATGAAAATCTAGACTCATGAAGGGGTGGGGAACCTATAGCTTCAAGGCCACATGTGGCCCTCTAGCTTCTCAAGTTCGGCCTTTTGACTGAATCCAGACTTCACAGAACAAATCCCCTTAATAAAAGGATCTGTTCTGTAAAACTTGGACTCAGTCAAAAGGCTGCACCCAAGGACCTAGAAGGCCACATATGGCCTCGAGGCCACAGGCTCCCCACCCCTGATAGAGGAATCTAATTGGGTTACCTTGATTGACAAGCTTAGTTCTATCCTTGGTTTTTCCAAAGCCTCAAGTATCTAAACAGTTGCCTAAACTCTCAACAGGCAAAAAATTGAATATTTCAAGTAGACACTGAAAAACAAACTTGGATGACTGTGACATTGAACAAATCTATTTGGAAATATACTACATACCTAGGCCTTTGTCATAAAAATTATAGGCAAATAGTGTCTCTCAGCTCAACAAGTGAACCACCCCCTCCACATGCACAACTCTTTACGATATATGTTGTAATACACTCATACACAGAATTATGTAAAATCACAATTAAAGCTAATTTATGTATTCATGTCTCAGAAAAGGGATGTTTCAGAATTATGGACCCTTCATGAATGCCACTCTTTTCAGTCTCTCAAATTCACTTTAGGAAATTAAGAGAAAATGACACTTCTGTTAAATCAAAAAGCACATAGTGAGAAGAATTTCAGAAGCTATGTTTATCTCAACAGGCTCAGTAAAAGAGAGCTCCACAATTATCTAGATAATTTAAATAACTAAAATAACTTTTAGGCCAAAGGAACCTTTTCTTCTTTAACAGTGGGTTTTCTGGCCTCATTTGTTTGAACGATTGCCTCAACTCCCCACCATACTTATTGTGTCCTTGTAACAACTGCACTGAATATGTTTCTAAAACATTTTAGGCTTTATTCATTAGATCTAAGCTTTGTATTACTGTTTTGCACATAGTAGTTACTCAATAAACTTTTTTTTAGAACTTGGATTGAATTTTAAAAACTGGAATATCTACCATATGCAAAATTCTCTAAGAAATGAACTTAAAAACTTAGTCTCTATCCTTTCTGCCTTTAATAGTAAGGTAATTGAAGCACATGCCTTTCTCTTTTATTTTAAAATTATCATCAGACCAGGCAGCAGATGCCACTGGGAAGGCTGAAGTTGGTGGGTCACTTGAGCTCAGGAGTTCTGAGCTGGAATAAAGCTAAAGCTGATGGAATGTCTGTAGTAAACTTGGTACCAATATGGTGAGCCTCTGGGAGTGAGACCAGCAGATTGGCTAGAGTTGAGAACTGTCTGAGGGCACATATAGAACAGATCAGGTTTTCTACTCCCAACAGCAATGGGATCAGACCAGTGAGTAGTGGCTGTACCAGGGGTGGGGAACTTGTGGCCTCGAAGCCACATGTAGCCTTCTAGGTCCTTTTGACTGAGTCTAAGTTTTACAGAACAAATCCTTTTATTGAGAGGATTTGTTCTGTGAAGTTTGGATTCAGTCAAAGGGCCTCATTTGATGACTTAGAGGACCATCTATGGCCTTGAGGCCACAAGTTCCCTACCCCTGGGCTATATTTTGGATGAAATAGTGAGATTCAAGCTCTGAAATAATAAAATAAATCATCATTAAACATGGCTAACTGCTGAGATAGCAATCATGTTTCAGAAAGTATGTTTATTCTGCCTTAATCAGGGAATACAGGGAATAAAATACAGGGAGAACTGCATTGATTTTAAATTAAGTAAAAGTGCTACTTGACCAATGCGAAGTGGAAGACCACAGAAAGTTCGGCAGCATGGTGGAAATGTACTAGTGGGGGGGAAGGGGGGGGAGCTGTGATAAAGCAACTATAGTGAAAGTGCCCACAAATTCATTCATTTGTTCATCAGAGAGTTACTGAGCATCAACGGTGTACAGGGTTCTACAAGGGACACTGGAAATTGCAAAGGTGAATAAGACTTTTCCCTTATTTTGAGGCAAAGAAATACATTAATAGTCTTACTGCAAAAGGGAAGAGATCTTTCTGAATTTCTAATACAGACCTTAATGCAAACTAAGATCAATTCTAGTGATCAGATTGTCCAAGAACCATGGGCGATTTTCTACTTCCTGTTTTCCATCCTTTCAAGAAAAGAGAAGAAAAAACCTACACACCATATGACTGCTCCACAGTAACTGACAGGTTAAAGCTATCCAGAAGAGTAGTGGGCTATCTCAGGAATCAGTAGATTTTTCCTCTATGGGGAAATTTAGACAGAGGTTGGACTGATCACTTTTCAGATATTTTGCAGAGATGATTCTTGGCCAGGTACAGGTTGGACTAGATCACCTCTGAGGTTCCTTCCAGCTCTATCATGGGGTGATTCTGGTATAGAAAACCTTTTGGGATCCCATTCCCCAATGTGATGTGATACAGTTCCTCCTCTGAATCTTCATAAGTACTTTGCAAGGATAACAAAGAGGTTGCTAAGTTGCTAAGACTCTCCTCATTAATAGAGCCCGATTATTCCTCAACATTCAGTAATCGATCTCCACCAACGAGGAGAGTCTTAGCAATTGGGCTTGAGCCCCCCCCCATTACAAATATGCCTGTCTCATGTCATTTATCACATACGTGCTTCCCCCCTGCCCCACTTATCTTCTCTCCAATCCTTCTTGATGACAAACTTCTTAGATAGGATAGATAATTTGCCAGTAACTGTCATAAAAATCAAATGGTGAGGGTGGGTACTTTCATTTTTTTTCATCACTTAAAACCTAACACCTTCTCCTGGGAACCTGCGAACCAAACTTTTTGAGATCAGAAAGCAGAAACTCAAGTTAGATGTTTGTATATTTCTAATGGAAGTCAGAGAGGTTACTTGGTATATATGGAAGTACACTGCACAGAGGGGCAAAAATTCTAGGCATTGCCAGGAACTAGGTGGATGACCGACCAGTCGCTTCTTTTTTTCTCCTGAAATCCATTTCTATGGACCTCAGGTGGCACAGTGGATAGAACACTGGGCTTGGAATAAGGAAGACCTGAGTTCAAATGTAGCTTCGGATACTCGCTGTGTGACCCTGGGCAAGTCACTTTACCTTGTTTGCCTCAGTTCCTCATCTGTAAAATCAGCTGGAGAAAGAAATGGCAAACAACTCCAGTGTTTTGCCAAGAAAACTCTAAATGGGTTCACGAAGAATTGGACACAACGACTAAACGACAAGATAAGGGGTGGGTCTAATCACCCTTCCTACTCTAAAATTCTTTGACTTTGTTGCTTGTGAAATGTTTCAGCACCTGAAGTCCTTGCTTGGGTAGTCTATTGAAAGCACCAATCTCAGATTCCATTCATAGTGCTAAATGGGTGGAAAGTTGCCTGCCTCTCTTGCCCTTAGTCAGAGAAGCTCTCTATCAACACTTGAGCAAGCCAGTGCCAGGGATTGGGTTACCAGTTCCATGGCAAATGCTGCCTTTGTCAAGATCCCAGAAAATAAACATTAGTCATCAAGACAACAGCTGAGTTGAATTTACACATGTTCTGATATGTCTCAGATTAAGCACAAATGAAGTTCACTGACTATGGATTGAAGAATGAACTCTTCCTGATATTTTAAAGGTAAAATGGTAATAGTGAATTCCATCACAATTATGTTTACATGAGAAAAACTATACTGTAGTTTAGGGGTGCAAATTATTTGTTTGCTTGGGTTTTTGTATCATTCGATTATACAAAGGTAAAAAGAGCTAAAAAAAGAAAAGGCCCAGGTAGGAGAAGACTTGAAATCAAGAGCCAATTAAGAGGAAGTCAGGAAAGAATCACTAATTTAGGAAGCCAGGAGTAAATAATTGACAGCCAATTAAGAGGCTTAAAATCTGCAAACTAGATTAGCCCCAGGGCTTGGCATTGATGCTGATCATAGGACCATAGCTTTATGACTGGGAAGAAACTCAGAGGTCATCTGGTCCAACCTGGGCCTGAATAAAAGTCTCTCTATATCTGACTGAATTAAACTGTCACCAGCTCTTAGAGATGGCAGCACAATGCCTTGAAAAGGAATTGTTTGTTTACAGAATCACAGAGTGGTAAAGCTAGACCCAACACTGGAAACCACCCAATCCAACTTCTGCATTTTATTGGTGAGGAAACAGAGACCCAGAGAAATGAAGTGATTTACGCAAGGTCACTAGGACTCTAATGTAGGCCTTCTGACTCCAAGTCCAAAGCTCTTTCCACAGTTGGTGACTTAGTGGACAGAGTGCTGAGCCCAGAATCAGGAAGAACTGAGTACAAATTCACCTTCAGATACTTAATAGCTGTGTGACCCTGGATGAGTCACTTAACTTCTGTTTCCTCAACTGTAAAATGGGGATAAAAACAGCAACTACCTCACAGGGGGATAAGGATCAAATGAAACATTTATAAAAGTGCTTAGCACAGTGCCTGGCACAGAGTAGCTGCTATATAAATGCTTATTATAAATGTTTATTCCCTTTTCCCTTACATGGTTGAATGAACGAATGAATTTTCAAACTACTTTTTTTAAATTATAATTTTTTTTTTTATTTTTAGTTTACAACACTCAGTTTCACAAGTTTTTGGATTCCAAATTTTCTCTCCCTCCCTGTCCTCCCCTATCCGCCCCCAAGATGGCATGTAATCTAATGTAGGTTCTATATTTACCTTCACATTGAACTTATTTACATAAGAATTAGGTAAAGAAGAATAATGAACCATAAGAAAGAAGAAACAAAACAAAAAGGAGAGAGCAAATAGTTTGCTTCAATCTTCATTCAGGCCATAATTCTTTCTCTGGATGTGCATGGCTTTTTCCATTACAAGTCTTTTGGAGCTCTCCTTGAACCTCACACTGATGAGAGGAGCCAAGTCTATCAAAGTTAGTCCTTACAGATACCGTGTGTCTGTAATCGTGTACAATGTTCTCCTGGTTCTACTCCCCTCACTCAGCATCAGTTCGTATAAGTCTTTCCAGGTTATAATGAAGTCTGTCTCCTCCTCATTTCTTATAGCACAACAGTATTCCATTACATTCATATGCCATAATTTGTATACTTTGATGGGCATCCCCTTGATTTCCAATTCTTTGCCACCACAAAGACAGCCGCTATAAATATTTTTGTACATATGGGTCCCTTTCCCACTTGTGTGATCTCTTTGGGATACAGCCCTAGAAGTGGTATTGCTGGGTCAAAAGGTATGCATATTTTTATAGCCCTTTGGGCATAGTTCCAAATTGTTCTCCAGAATGGCTGGATCAAACTACTTTTTGTTGTTATGCGTACAGAGTTTTAAAAACCATTCTTGTGGTTGAATGAGAATATAATTACATTAAGCATTTTTGACCTTCAATCTTAATTCATTGCTTGATCTGTGCCAGGTATATCTCCTATATAGGTTGTCTCTCTTTATTAGAATGCACACTTTCTGACAGCGGACGAAGTTTTTCTTGTTTATATTTGCATTCTCTGTGGATGGAGTACTGGGCCTAGAGTCAGGGAGAGCTGAGAGCAAATCTGGCATCAGACACTTACTAGCTATAAGACCCTGGGCAAGTCACTTAACCCTGGTTTGCCTCAGTTACTCATTTGTAAAAATGGGCTATAGAAGGAAATGGCAAACTACTCCAATATCTTTGCCAAGAAAATACCAAATGGGTTCACAAAGAGTCAGGCACAATTGAAACAACTGAACAACAACCCTAACACAGTGCTAGGCACATTGCAAGTGCTTAATTCTTTTTTTATCCATCCATCAATCTGTTCATACGGGGGAAGGAATTCCTATAATTGAAGTTCTACTCAAAGATGAAATCCCAGATGCTTCACATGTTAAACATGCATAAATATGTTTCCATATGTTCATGCTTGTGTGAGTGTATATAACCTAACATGACTTTCCTAACAGAAATGGAGGCAAGACATTTTAAATTTATTTAGTGATGAATAATAACAGCTGACATTTATATTGGTTTTGAGATTTATGAAACATCTTACATTCAACAATTCAGAACTTTTGCAAAATGTCTAAGTTGGAAGGGCCATCAGCATCCATCTGAACCCATTATGGAAAAAAAAATAATAATTTTTTTCTGCTGCATATCTGACAAATGGTCATCCAACCTTCTATTTGAAGATCTCCAATGAAGGGAAATCCACTATCTCCTGAGGAGGCAATCCATTCTGCCTCTGTACAGCTTTGATTGGTAGAATGTTTCTACTTGTCTTGTTCTACGATGGCCTTCTCAACAATTTCTACTCACTGCTCATTTTCTGTCCTCTCAGGCCAAACAGAGCGTGCTTAATCCTTCTTCCACATGAGTACACTTCAAATACTTGAAGAAAGCTATCATGAAACCCCCAGTTCTTCTCTTTTGCACTTTAACTATTCCCAGTTCCACTAACTGGTGCCCTAGACTAGGAATTCAAAAGTCCTTCAGCTTCCTGCTTGTCCTCTTAACACCCCCCCGCCCATTTTGTACCCAGAAGTTAACCCAATACTCCACAGCAATAGCTATTGCTTATTCCTAGGAACTATGCCAACTTTCTTAATGCAGTCTAAGAGTCCACTAGCTTTCTTGGCTGCCATGCCATAGTGTTACTTCATGACATGGCCAACTAAAAGCCCCAGATATTTCAGTCAACAAGCATTTATTCAGAAGCATTCCTTAAGCCAGGCATTGTGCTAAGTGCTAGGGATATAAGGAAACGCAAAAACATGGCCTCTGCCTTCAAGGATCTCACATGCTAATGGGAGAGACAGCACATATACATTATATATGTATAGTTTATGTATATGTATAGCTATATATTATATATGTGATATATGTTTGTACTTATCCATATTATGTATATGTGTAATATGTAATTAAATAATAAATAAGCGTAATTATGTAATTACATAATAATCGTCTATAAAATTGAGCTACAGAAGAAAATGGCAAACCACTTCCATATCTTTGCCAAGAAAATACCAATGGGCTCACATAGAGTCAGACACAATTGAAACAACTGAACAACAACAAGACGAAGCCTAACACAGTGCTAGGCACATTGTAAGGGCTTAATTCTTTTTTATCCATCCATCTATCTGTTCATAAGGTGGAAGGAATTCCTGTAATTGAAGTTCTACTGAAAGATGAAATCCCAGATGCTTCACATATTAAACATGTGTAAATATGCTTCCATATGTTGATAAATATGTGTGTAATAAATGTGTAATAAATACACGTACATATCTATATATACATTATATATGTATAATGTAGAGTTCTGCCTGTCCATCTACCTGTCTAGTAAATAGAAAGTATTCTCAGAGGGAAGGTATTAGCTATGAAGAGTAATAGAGGGAGTGAGAAAAACCTCCTGCAGAAAGGGAGGTTTGAGCTGATAACTATCTAGGTATGCTTTTCTCATATTATCCTTTTAAACTAAATTTTGGAACCTAAGTGTAAGGCCTTGTAATTATTCCTATTGCTAAGGCATGTAAAGAAAATGTACCACTCACAGGGGTCAATTAGTGCCTTATGAACCTCCTAGGCTGGGTAGGAATTGCTCCTTGGAGAATACAACCTCAGTATAAGTCAGACAGTGCAGCTCACTTCCACTGTGTATACATGTACAGCTCTTAAGTTCCATCCTGAAGCAATTTGCTCCCACATAACTGAGAGTGAGAGGCAGTGTAGTATAATGGACAGAAAACTGGGCTGGAAGCCAGGAAGGTCTGGGTTCAAATCTCTCCTCTGGAATAGAAGGGTTCTCTGGGCAAACCACTTCAACTCTCGAGTCTCTAGACTATAACTTGCAGAAAAGGTGCTAACCAGCATTTGCACAGGGTGTTTTCTTTCCCAGGAAATTACCTATGCTAATGAAATAACAGATCTAGACCCTATTCCTATCCATTGGAATATGTTCAGACCATAGCCCCGTTTGGTTGCCTTTCTTAGTTTTCTGTTTAGGCTATGGATATTCCCAACAATAACCCTCAATTTATCCAATTATTCTAGTCTTCATTCCCACAGGATTCTAGTCTATAGTCTAACTTGATTTGATGCAAATATTCACTAATATATAGGTTAACTTACATTTACTGAAGCAAAAATACAAGGTCAGAGTTTTCAAACATTTATAGGCTGCTCATGAGCAGAGTTTGAAGCCTCCTTTCCTTCCACCCAGTCTACTGTGTCTGATTCCACCCCCAACCAAGATGTACTTACCCTGTCACACTCCCCCACCTCTAGCAATTAAACTGCTTACATCTTTGTATACCTTCTGGTTGATCCCATTATAATGGCCACTCAGTAGCTTCATAAACTCTTAGGAGTCCCTTTAAACACATGCAAAAATAATCCCTTGAT
Source organism: Phalanger gymnotis (assembly GCA_028646595.1). NCBI lineage: Eukaryota > Metazoa > Chordata > Mammalia > Diprotodontia > Phalangeridae > Phalanger > Phalanger gymnotis. The sequence goes on along the minus strand of JAQQSZ010000528.1, from coordinate 2,593 downwards.
AGATATCTTATGAACTGGTTACTGATGGCCAGGTGCCATCTTGGCATCTTCTTCCACAGGTCCCCATCATGTTTCTCATAAAATATCCTCTTCATAGTACAACATTAGGACTATATTGGATATGCTTTTTATATTGCATGCTTTACTTTCTTTATGGTGCCTAAAAGTAATCTGCTGGGAAGGGGACGGCGGTCAAGGGTAAGGGAGACAACCAGCAGCCATTATCATCTGAAGCAAGAGCTTCTTCAGACAGAAGTCATACTTCACTTCCTAAACTTCATATTCCATTTGACTCAATGGTTTAAACCAGGCCTGCACAACATATAGCCAAGCTGCTTGTAACCTGCCAAAGATTTTGGGTCACGGGCCGTTGTGCACTCTCTCCTGTTTGTCACATGACCCATGGCAATCAAACATTGTCAGTCTGTATCTAGCTACCCTTACTTGGAAAGTGAGCTGCTAAAAATCCATCTGTGGCCCAAAGAAGTTTAGCCCATTTTAATTTTGGCCCTTATCTACTGCCAACTTGCGCATGTCTGGTCTAAATTGTCAAGATCTTTTTTTGCATTCTAATTCAGCCATTTAGCTATCCAGTAAGTTGGTTATTTCTCCTCACTTTGGGTTATCTGCATATTTGGCTAGCAGTGCATCTATGTTTTTATCCAAATTACTGACAAAAAATATGTTAAACTGTACAGCAACAAGCATAAATCCCTGAGGCACCTGTCTAGAGACCTTCCAAACCAACACTAAACCACTGATGACTGCTTTTTGGTTATGGATAGTCAATTGGTTACAAATCTATTTAATTGTGTTATTATCCAGCCCATACCTCCCCATCTTTTGCACAAGAATAGCATGACATGCTTTGTAAAATGCTTTGCAATATTATAGGTAAACTATGCGGGGAAAAAAAATAAGGTTAATTTGTCCCAATCAATTCCGGATGAAGCCATGTCACCTCTCAGTGATCATTAATTCCTTTTCTAGATATTCATGAATAACGTGTTTTAGAATTTTTCCAAAAATAGAATAACAGCTAGCATTTATATAGTACTTTAAGGTTTATAAAACACTTTGTAAATATTATGTCATTTGATCCTCACAACAAACCTGGGAGATAGGTGCTATTATTATCCCCATTTTATAGATGAGGAAACAGGCAAATGAAGGGTAAGTGACTTAAACAGAAAGTAAGTGACTTCAAGCTCACTGATCTAGACATTGTGGATTCCATTCTCTCCTCCTCACTTAAACTAGAAAACGTTTTCCTTTTTTTTTTATTTCAACCTGATTCTTAAAACAACCCTGTTGTTGGGCAGGTCTTGTGCCTATGATTATCCTCGTTGTAAAGATGAGGAAACTGAAACTTAAATGTACTTGATTCGCTAATGATCTGAGAGTTATTTTCTCTCAAAGGTCAAATTCAAAGCCAGCTAACTCTATTGTCTCCAAACCCTGTACTCTTTGCATTATATACTACACTGTCTCCAAGTAATAGTCTGGAAGTCTCTCTGATATGTAAATTAATTTTAGCTGGTTATATATAAGTTCTCCATAGGTACAATTATCACCTATCAAGCCAACATAGGGTCAGAAAAGCTATAGGTGAGACTTAAAACTGAGGGGAGATGTGGATTCTACACAGAAAACCAAGTCTGACTTGCTTGTGGAAGAAAAGGCCCCTGAGTGGTGGAGAAGGGAGATCTCAAGGGGCCCACAGCTCTTATGGTTTGGATAATCTTGAATTTTTTTTCTGCCTTCTTCCTATCCAAGAGTAGAGCCTCAAAAGACCTTCCTGAACTTTGTTACTATAGTCAGATAGGTTGATGAAGCCCTGGAGTGTAAAACTTATTTTATCTAGGACAAAGCACAGTAGACACAACAATGAACTCCAACTGGACCAACCCTCCATCAGCATAAGGGGAACACTAGAACATTAAAACTCCAGGGCACATAGCAGGAGAAGATAAGGAGAGGCAGGTTAGCATATGAGGCTTTTATTGAGCTAGTGAAATTCTAGGTTATTCTAGGAAGCAAGTCGTCGTGGGAAGAAATGACCAAACCCTACTGCATCACCTCTGGCTTGGCTTTTCAGTACTTAGGAAAGCTACCGTTACTTGGAAAGTCTTTTGTATTGTCTATAGACCAGTCAAAGACTAACATCGATCCCTCAGAACTCTAGTATTTATATTGCTTTGTTGAGGTAGCTAGCTGGCAGTGGACAGAATGCTGGAACTGGAGTCGAAGAGGTTTGGTGTTGAGGGGTGCTCGACATCCCAAAGTACTGACATGCCGGGTCCTGCCTAAAGAATTCGACTCAAGCCTTCTCAGCCAAGGTAAAAGACAAAGTTTATTAGGGATTCACCTTAATGGGTTATCTTAAGAAATCCCACCCTTTGTGACAAGCAGGACAGATTCAATCTTCTGAACTAGATTGAATCTGAGCACCTTCATGGAGGCAAGATGGAGATTATATACACAAAAATTGTAGGCGGGATTGAGGGGTGGTCTGGGGTGACTAGAGGAGGGGTTTAGGGAGGGACTTGAGGAGGAGTCTAAAGAGGAACTTGATGGGACTGAGATGAGGTCA
>JAQQSZ010000527.1:0-17041 GCA_028646595.1 Phalanger gymnotis | reverse complement strand
AAGCTCTGCCACGCCAACACTCTTCCTCCCTCAAGAACCACCAACCTGGACCTAACTCAGATCTTAATCAGGCTCTGCACTCCCATTCAGATCTGCCACTTAATTCCTCCTACCAGGTGGGCCTGGGGCTGGAAGCAACTGCAGTTGTAGTTCTGTAGCTGCACCACCCCCGCTGTCCCAGGGCCAGTGGCTAAACCACTAACTCCTTTCACTCTGTCCCCCACAGCTTTTCCAACTAACCTTCTCTGTTCTGCCCAGCTCCTGGTCTGGTTGGTCCTGCCACTGGCCACACTGGTCTCCGGTGCATGATAGACCTCACCCAGTGACCATCCAGGCTATCCTGGGCTGGACACCTGCTTCCCTCTGCTATTTTGTAGGTTCTGCAGTTCTAGAATTTGTTCAGAGCCATTTTTATAGGTTTTTGGAGACACCTTGCGGGGAACTCACACAAGTCTGTCCTTTCCGGACGCCATCTTGGCTCTGCCCTCTGGTCTCTGCTGGCTTAACGAAAATCTAAAATGCAGGCTAATTTCAAAGAATATTACAGCACTCTGCTTCAATTCCATCTTGCTTTTGGTTATATTTTCAATGAAATGTCTTTTCAGAGGGAAGTTCTCTTATGGGGAGCAGCAGAGATGGCTAAATATGATAAAGAGAGGTAAGAAGATGAAATATTATGTGTGAGTAGGAAAAATGAAAACTCTTTAGGCAGAAAAGGTTTGTGATGGATGTGAGAATTAGATGAGTACACATTATTTTCATGGAGACTACTTTTTCCCCTTCATTTGAGATACTATCTGTATAGCAATTTATAAGCCTGCTATATTATCGTTTATTAATAGTAATCCCTCAAATGGTTTTGTGTTCTCCAAACCTTTTGTGTGGAGATTTTGGCTGAGTCCTAAATATATAGAGATTGAAGGGATCTTCATTTATCTCTAAAGTATAATGCACATGTTTACAGTCATAGCCTATTATTGAAAAATAAGTTTGGTAGTTGTATTCAGACCTGGGCGAATTCTAACACATTCGGACACCTGATATGTCTATGTTGGTGGGTATTTTTCAAAGAATATTGTTGCCTTTTTTTTCTTTCAATTTTTTTTGGTATGCCCTTTAAGACATTTTGAACTTTCTTGTTAGAAGATGAATTGGGAACCTTTAAATATCCTCTGGTACCATTTCTTAAATGAAAGGGAAATCTTAAAATCTTAAACTAGCAGGACTAGTTGCCCACTCAGCCTCTTAGTAGCAAGGGAAGGGAAATAGAATGATTGGGTTTGCAATTCAGCCCCTTGGTGCTATCCTCTGCTACTTTAGAATGAACTTGATTCCAAGGGCTAAACTCAACAGTGCCTTTGCAGGAGACTAAATTCATTATTTAATTTCCTCTTTCCTGAAGAGGGTGAATTGGGAACATTTTAATAGCTACTGATTTAGTTCATAAAAGAAAAAAATAAATCTCATTCTTAATCTCCACTCTTGCAGTATGCTTTTTTTTTTATCACAGCAGGCTTCTGGGGAAGGAAATGAATGATTGATTTGAGGAATGTCAGGGGGGAAGGACCAACTTTTTATTTGCCACTGAAGGTAATTTTACAATGTTATTTCCATTCAAAACTTAGCATGAGGTGAATGGAATGCATTTCTCTTGCTTTGATTTTTGTCTTTTTTCTTATTAATCCATCTTCTACATAATGTTTACAAGATTATTGCAGTTCTATTGTTTTCTTTTTCTTTTCAGTGACATTGAATTCACATCTGAGAAATTAATTGCCTCACTACTTGAGGCTAGCAGTTCTATTGTAGGATATTGTCCTCTCAGTCCAATATTGTTCAACTTTCCATCACTGAGCAGCAAGCAGCATGTATCTTTTCAGTGTTCTCTTCCTGACAGCTCATGTCTTAGATGACAGCAAGTCAGACATCATTGAACTTCCATTAAATTGACTCACTCAATTTGTTTCTGCTCTTGTATTACCCAAAAAAGGAACAGAAATTTTATATTTGAAAAATACACCTGGCATTATTCCTGGGCACGTTACCAAAAAAGGTTTGCTGTAGTAGTGCAGTAACATTTTCTACTGAGAAAAAAAAAAAGAAATCTTATGGGTAATACACATATGGTTGGTGAAAGCACAGGAGTGTATTTTATGACCATAGCTTTGATAGTCCAACCAAAAAGGTATTGCCTTCTTTCAAAAAAATAAGACTCTAACATTATTGGACTGGAGTGGTAAGGGACGAGAGAGAACAACTTTTTTTAAGCCAAAACACCACAAAACTAAAGAAAAGAGGAATGAAGACTTTTAAGCCATGACAGGAAAAAAAAAAAAACTAGATAAGCCTGAAATTCAGTTACTAACAATAAGAAAGAATAATTCACCAAGGCCTCTTGAATCCTTTCCTGGGGGTTAGAAGGGTAAAAACTACAAAAGAAAATACCTGAATCTCTTTTATTTTGGTCGTAAATAATCTAGTGACCACCAACAATATTTTAAATGTTACATATTTCTCAGATTCTCAATTAAGGGATTACACAAAACCCCAGCAATGACAATGATTTGAACTGTTTTTATTAGTTGTTGCTGTGGTTGTTATCGTTATGCATTATTTATTTGCTGGAATGCAAGATGAGGGGCCTAAATCTATTTGATCTGGTTGGTTTGGGAACTCCCTATGCACAAATACTCTCTACCCATGGAAATGATAGTGTCACATAATAATAGCCCAAATTATCTACTTAATCCAAACCCCTCATTTTATAGATGAGGAAACTGAGGCACAAATTTGATAATGGCTTGTCTCAAATCACATAAACAAGAATAAACTGAGCCAAGATTTGAACTAAAATCCTCTGATTACAAATCCAAGATTCTTTCCACTACATCTTTTCCCCACTTGACCCTTTGACTTATAGTTTTTGGGGACTTAGCTGGGGTATTGAAAGTTTGGGTGATCTTCACATGGTAGCACATATAATAAAGTATATGTTAAAATTGAGATTTGAACCAAGGTCTTATTGATTACAAGGAATGTACTGTGTGTGCTAGGTCACCCACTTGCTCACATGATTTTATCACATAATTAATATATTTTTTCCCTTTCCATTTTCTTTTTCTTATAGAGAGCATTAAAATAGAAAAGTTGAACTGACTTAGTCTGGGCTTCTGAAGGAATCTTTCAGGAAATTATATTTGACCCAAGCTAGAGCTTTCACTTTTTAACCAAATTCACTGGGTGCATTTACATATGAAATAATTTTTTTAATCTTTTTAACATAGTTTTTCAAGATCCCAGCAGCATCTAAACTAAGAGTGTGTTATAATGAACAACTATTTTACATGGCACAAGGCAATTTGGGTGTTATCTGTGAAAATTCTGGGCACAATAAGTATTACATTAAATATCTTCTTGCTTTCAGACAAACAGGAGGAGATTTCCATGGATTATAAAATTGGCAATGAAGTTGTGACAATGTACACTAAGAGAATATGTCCTTGTTCTATTGCACATCTATTTTATGATTTTTCCCCTGCCTTGACAATTCAAAAGTTTTCTGATAGAATTCAGTATATCTATGGTCCTGGTCTAGAGGATCAGAGAGCAGGAAGATCCTGCATCCTCTTCATTATTTTCTATTTGATAAGGAATCCATAACCAATTTAAGATGAAAAGTATTCTTGAAGGTCTCTTACAACTCTAAATCCTTCAATATCACCCAACAATTGGTGACTATAATGGCCACTTTAATGAATTAAAAAGATCCAGACTAGAGAGCACAGAGAACAGAAATCAAGGCAAAAGTTCTACAGAGACATTCCAGACCAAGGAGAGTAAAATTAGCAGAATGCCCCATTGATTATATGTATTAGCTCTATTCCTAACATGTCTTATAAAGTCTATGAACTATGTAAGCTTATCAATGGAATGAAACTCGTAGATTGAAATTGAAACATCCCACTTGTCTATAACTGAGTGTTGGAAAAGGATATGCATTATTTTTAATTAAAAAAGCATTTTATTGATATAATTTCTTTCTGCTAGCCAAGCTTTCTCCTTGTATCACAACTTTATAATATCTCCCTCACAAAACAAACAAAAACTGCACTTGAACAAATATTTTTAAAAGATGAGAAAAATCAGTAACTCTGATAAATACATTAAAATATTAAAATATATGCAAGATTCCAGTTCTGTGACACCCCCCCCCCCACCAACATAAAGGAAAATGGTGAAGCATCTTTTGTCTTTCTCTTATCTCTTCTTTGAGAGCAAGCTTGTTCTTCATGCTGTCTTTTAAAAATTATGTTTTATTTTTTCAGACAAAAAATTCTCCTCTCCTTCCCACTTTCCTGTACCCACTAATAATAAAAGAAAAACAAAACTCCTATTATGAACATTTATAGTAAAGGAAAGCAGACCTCTCATTGACTATGCAAAAAAAAAAATTGACAATCTGAGTCCATTCTCAATCTATCAGGAGTTGGAGAACATATTTTATTATGAGTCCTCAGGGATCATTGTTGGTCTTTGGGTTGTTTAGAGTTATTGTAACTATATTTATAATTATATTGTCGGTGACACCATTTGTTTGATGGCGTTCACAGTATCAGACTACATTTTATGTTCAATCTTTGACAGACTGTTGTGCAGAGGGATTTTGGAGGGGGGGCAATTGCATTAAAGTATTTGATGCAAAAACATCTTTTGAAGATTTACTACTCTTAACACAGTTTGACAATATTATTCCATCCTGTTCAGACTATCTTTTCTCAAACGCTCTTTTATTGTTTAAAAAAAAAAACTCTGGGATTCTATGAATTGTAAACAGGGAAGTATATTATTTTTCACCAAAAGAAAAGTGCAGTCAAATATCTAATGTTTATTTTAAAAAATAACAGAAAGCTTTTTTTCCCCATAAAACATTCTCATCTAAGTGCCTGGGAGGAATATTAATATTGATTCAAAATCTTCTATGAATACTGACCTCAAAAATACTGAATGTACAAAAAAGCCATGTATATTTGTCATGTGTAGTATAAATTTTATCTGACATTTTGTTTTCCTTTTCTGTAGTCAAGGAAATAAAACATTATTAAATAGATGTGGCAAGATTGAAGAAGAAATTTACACTATATAGTATATCTGGATGTTTTTCTTCTCTCATTTTCCTCATCATTCTTTTGTCTCCTATTAAGAAGATTTTCTTTTTGCCTAAAATAATTTTGAAAAATTCAAGGAAGAAATACTTGAAGTAATACTGACAAATATCCTGTCCTAGTCAAGAACATAGCTTTAGAATGTAGAGTATCAAGTGGGCAGATAAATACTAAGAAGCACTTGTTCAGTTCCTCAAAGGAAGGATGCTGGTAGTTATAGACAGGAGTAAATAGAACATGTCAGGGCTCATTTAATGCAAAATCAGGAAATTCTATTACCCCTCTTCACTCTCACTCCCCGCGCCCTAGTTTGATGTAAGCATTTATAAATTTCAAAATTGTGATCTTATATTTTGGGTTTTACTAATAAAATTTAAACATGCTTTTAAGAAGTTGCAGCCTTTTCAACGTTAGTGTTATGCATCTATGAAAATCTTTGATCTTCTGACACTGGGTTGCCTTTTGATTCAGTAATTCTATTCAAGGAGGAGGACAAAGAAAATAGTGAAACTGGTAAAGTTTGCATTTAATATTCCCCCATTCCCCTTAATAAGCTTCCTTTCTACTTATATTGATTACGGTGGTTAATCCAGGTCTTAGTCCACATTCTGAAAATATCCCACTACACTAATGCACTTATTCCATTATTTCATAAGCTCTTAGAACTTCAAGGGACTTTAGAAAACATATTGTTCAGCACAACACTTGTTTTGCAGATAAAGAAATATACTTGAGATAGGTTAAATAATGAGTGCACTGATCTCAGTTGTCACGATGAAAGAAAGCTGATAAGTTGCTTCTGACTACATCATTAATAACCAGTAATATTGACTTTTTCATTCACAGATACTTTGAAAAGTCTTTCCTTGTCTCCTTTACTGACTCCCTTTTCTTCTCTACAATTAAGTAAATCTCCTCAATAAGTATGCCCCCCCTAAGGAAGACTGTGTTCAGTTATCTAGGCTTTCTAAGTTCTTTTCTTAAACTCATCAACTTATATGGCTTAAATTTATAATGCTTCAAAATGATTCTGAAAACTGTATCTCTGGATTGTTCTCTGTTTTCCCCACATTATTAGCAAACAGCTGTCTTTCAACTCTTCATTTTTATCTATATCTATGGAAATCTATATCTTTAGAGATTTTTCTCCATATGTGTGTGTATGTAAAAACTCTATCATCACTCTGTCTCTGTTTCTCTCTCTGTGTGTCTGTGTGTGTGTTTCTGTCTCAGTCTCTCTCTCTCTCTCTCTCTCTCTCTCTCTCTCTCTCTCTCTCTCTCTTTCTCTCCATATATATATATATGTATATATATATATATATAGATGCATATACATAAGTAAATATATATATGTATGTGTGTATATCTATGAAACTGGAAAATGAATAAATATCTTCAACAGTGAATAGCTTATGGTAGAGATGTATTTAAGTTCATTTCCTTACTCTTGTTTCATTTTTTTCTTCTTAAAGGTAGCTTTTTAAAGATTTGTTTGATTTCTACATAATCAAATAGGTTAACTGTGAAGAAAATAATTAGAGAGCATTGAAGATATTTTCAAGTACCAGAAGACCTTACTGAAGAGAGGAAATTGATTCACCTGTAAGTGAAACCTTGAGCAACATATTCTGTCTCATTCTTGTCTGGGAATTAGTTGTACAGATAAGTGAGTTGTACAGCATAATTATTTGAATATTTATATTTCGAATCTGTCAGCAAACACTTTTTATATGCCTACTATGTGCTAAGTATTGTGCCAAGTAGTTTTTTATTTGATTCTCTAGGATTCTCCAAGTAAATCATCGTATCATCTGCAAAAAGTAACATCAGATTTATGGGAAAGCAAAGATTTCATGACACAACAAGAAACAGAGAGCATTACAAAATGCAAAATGGATAATTTTGATTATGTTAAAATGAAAAGTTTTTGTATAAAAAAATCCAATGCAACAAAGATTAGGAAGGAAGCGGAAAATTGTGAGGAAATCTTTACAACTAGTATCTCTGATAAAGGCCTCATATATAACATACAGAGGGAACTAAGCAAAATTTATAGGAATACAAGTCATTCCCCAAAAGATAAATGGTCGGAGGATATGAAAAGGCACTTTTAAGAGGAGGAAATTAGAGATATCTATAGGCATATGAAAAAATGCTCTAAATCACTACCGATTATAGAAATGTAAATCAAAACAACTCTTAGGTACCACATCTCTCTTGTCAATTAGCTAAAGTGACAAAATAAGAAAATGATAAATTCTGGAGACAATGTGGGAAAATTGGAACACTGTTTCATTGCTGGTGGAGTTGTGAACTGATCCAGCCATTCTGGAGAGCAATTTGGAACTATGCCCAAAGGCCTATAAAAATGTTCATACCCTTTGACCCAGCAATACCACTTCTAGGGCTGTATCCCAAAGAGATCACACAAGTGGGAAAAAGACACATATGTATAAAAATATTTATAGCAGCTCTTTTTGTAGTAGCAAAGAATTAGAAATCAAGGGGATGCCAATCAATTGGGGAATGGCTGAACAAGTTGTGGTATATTAATGTAATGGAATACTATTGTGTTATAAGAAATGGGGAAAATACGGACTTCGTAATTACCTGGAAAAACCTACATGATATAATGCTAAGTGAATGAAGCAGAACCAGGAGAACATTACACACAACAAGAGATATATGGATTCTGGGATGACTAACACTGATAGACTTCAACCTTCTCAGCAATACAAGGCTCAAAGACAACTCCAAATGACTCATGATGGAGAGAGCTATCTACATCCAGAGAAAGAACCATGGAGTCTGAATGCAGATTGAGGTGAACTGTTTGCTCTACTTTTTTTTCCTTTTTTTTTTTCTCTTTTCTTTTTGTTTTTGGTTTCTTCTTTCTTATGATTCATTCCATTGGTCATAATTCTTCTTTACAACTTCACTATTTTGTAAATAAGTTCAATGAGAAGTCATATGTAGAAGATATATTGGAATCCATGCCATAGTGGGGAGGGAGGGGGGAGAGAATATCTGGAATTCAAAATCATGTAGAACTGAGTGTTGTAAACTAAAAATAAAAAATCTTAATTAAAAAAGTAATATTTGAAATAATATCAAAAAAGTGATTATCAGTCCGACCTGTATTCTACTAAAAGAACTGCCCAGTCAAAGGGAAATAAAATTGAGGTCATCACAAAAGTCTTGATAATGCTTTGATGGATCTGTTTCCCCAATGCTTTTCATTGCTTCTAGAGGGCCACCTCTAACAAATTCAGTAATCAAGTGAGCCTTTAAATTCATCATTATGGTGCTTATATGTGTCTATTTGTACATGTATGTATGTTGCATATATATGCCATGTTGTAAGAAGAATATGTAGAATGTATAACCACTGTATACATTATATACATGCAATCAAATCTATAATCAATATTATGCATATATACTCATGTATATATGTGTTTGTACACAATATGATATATACATGCAATGTTCCAGTAAGTATTGAACATACCAAAAACACATGCCATAAGCAATAGGGACATACCTGCCCTAACCTCTTTGCTGACCTTCAGCGTCACATCACTAACTGCTTTTCAAACTCAAACTGCATGTTAAGTAGACAATTTAAAGTCAATATGTCCAAAACTGAATCCATTTTCTTTCCCCCAAACCTTCCCCACACCTTACCTTCCCTAAAACTGTAGAGTGTAATCATCCTCTCATAAACAAATACTATTCATCCTTGAATCCTCTTTATCTCTCACCCCCATACCCACATCTATTCCATTGTCAAGGTCTTCCAATTTCACTTTTGCAAAATCTATCATATATACTCCCTTCTCTCCTATGTCATGATGCTTTTGCAGGCTCTTATCATTTCACACTTAGAGAACTGAAATAGCCTACTGGGTGAGTCTGCTTCCTTCAATTCTCTCAACACTTCCATGCATCCTCAATTCATCAGCTAAAACAATTTTCCCAAATGTAGGACCTACAATGCCACCCTCCTACTCAATAAACTCCAGCAACTCCCTCTAACCTCCAGAATCAAATAAAATCATCAGTTTGGCATTCAAAGCCCTTCATAAACTAGCATACCTGCATTTTCCCATTCTTCTTATATCTTATTCCCTGACTTTTTTTTTTTTTTTTGATTTAGTGAAACTGGTCTCCTGGCTGTTCCACAAGCAAGGCACTCCATCTCTCAGCTCTGGATATTTTCTCTGGCTTTTGCCCATTCCTGGAATGCTCTCTCCTCATCTCTGTCTCCTGGCTTTCCTGTCTTCTTGAAAATCCCAACTGAAACCTCATCCCCATCAGGATTCCTTTCTCAAACCCACTTAATTCTAGTGCCATTCCTCTCTTAAATGTACACATACCTTTTTATGTGCATGCGCACGTGCGCACGCACACACACACACACTCAAACTCACATACATATATACTTGTTGGGGGTCTCCACCGCCCACCTCCAGCTCCTGACCAGCAGAAGGGAAGAATCTCACGGACAATGAATGAGGTGAGAGGCAAGATGGTGGCAACTCTGTTTATTGGGGGTGTGCAAGAGCATTATATAGAGGTGATGAGGTGGCAGCGGTCCACCCTCCATCTGCCCAGTCTCCTCCTCCCGGCACTCCCTCAACTAGCTCATTTTCCCCGCTGATTTGGGCAAGTCCAGACAAAGACCAGGAACTACCAAGTTGTCAACCAGGGCGGGACCCTTCCTCCCAGCCCCATCTTGTTCCACCTTTGCCTTTGGCAAAGTGCCTCAGGGTACGGGGTCCAGAGATACGTGGGGGTTGGCTCTAACCAGTCCCGTTACATATACTTGCTTATAAATACTTCTTGGCCAATTGTTTCTGCTGTTACATTTTTAAATCCTTGAAGTCATGGACTCTCTTTTACCTATTTTTGTGTCTACAGTGCTTAACCACTTCTTGCCAAATAGTAGGCATACAGAAGAATATATTTGGTAGTATTCCTTAAGGTTAAAGACCACATCTTATTCATTGCTTTAAAAATAGTAATAACGTCTTATCAAACAACAAAAAAATCACCTTCTCTTCCTTCTACCCATTCCTCCTACCACCTATGAGAAAGAAAGAAAAAATGTTTTACAAATAATTAAATTCAAACAAATTAAATCCCCAAACGGCTACATATACAGATAGATAGAAAGAAATAGATAAATAGCTAATATAAAGTAGACAGACAGACAGATAGAGGATAGATAGATAGACAGACAGACATACATATATATTCAGCACTCAGTCTATCACTTCTCAGATGGGAAGTGCATAAATATTTCATCATCAGTACTTTGATATCACAGTTGGTTATTTTGTTGATGCAAATTCTAGTCTTTCAAAGCAGTTTGTCTTTTTTTTCTATTTTTAAAATTTTATTTTAGACTTAAGGGGCAGAACACAAATAGAGAATAAGGAAAAGAAACAAAACATATCATAAACTTAAATATTGAAACTTATATACAAAGTAAGAAAGAAAAAAATAAACATGTTGTATGGATAGCAGAATTTAAGAAAGCATTAAAAATATATACAATAAATTTTCATTTCAAGAAAGCCTGTACAATAAATAATACACGTTGTTGAGAATTGTCCATCTTTGCTTTCTTGTGAGTTTTCTTTTGTTCTCTGCTGTGCAATTATTTACTTTTTCTCTACCCCCCCAGGCTCCAATAAATTTTAGATATGTTTCTCTATAGTGATGGATATATACATACATATATACATGTATAGATTCGTACATATATAGACATATACTATCCTCAACATACTCTACTCCTGAGGTTTGTTTTTATATTTGTGGATATTTCTTGTTTCCTATACCTGTGATTCCTCTACTTTTCTTCTTTTTTCATTTTTCATTTTTATTTATTAATTTTTGTTAAGATTTTTTAGTTTTAGTTTACAGCACTCAGTTCCACATGAACCTGAGTTCCAGATTTCCTTCCCTAGCCCAGTGTGCTGGCTGGATTTCTCTGCTGTTCAAGGCTAGTTCGTGCTGGTGCCTTTGCGTTTGCCTGGAATTGGAGGCCTCCAGGCTAGTTGCTCCAGAGGCTGCAGGCTCTACACTGCAACCAAAATGGCATGTCCTTATAATAATGTTTCTGTTATATAATTTTCTTTCCTACTGCTTCTTACTTCAGTCTCCTAAGTCCACACCTATCTTATACAATTTCTCTGAAATGATCCTTTTTATCATTTCTTATGTTATAAGGGTATTCTACAACATTCATTTGCTATAATTAGTTCAGCCATTCTTTTGTTGATGGATACCTCCTAAGTTTAAAGTGCTTTGCCATTATAAAAAAGATTTGCTATAAAAATATATTTACATATGATCCTTTCACTGTTACAATGAACTTTTTGAAGTATAGATATAATAATTTTATTAAGTTGAGGGATATCCACAGCTTAATAATATTTTGGACATAGTTCCAAATTGTAGTGCAGTGAAATTTTGTTGTGAATTTTACTATGAATTTTATATAGCACCATATAATATCATTTAGTAGATTGAGAGGGACCACATCAAATAACTACATTCATTTAACTTTCAGTATTTTTGTTACATTGGCTAACCATATCAAAACATAAATAATAAATATTTCTCCCAATTTTTATCTGCCATTATTTGCATAAAGCACTTCTTGTGATTGTAATCCTATTACTTTATTCCATTGTGGTTTATAAAGGATGCATTTGTTATGTTTCCTCTTATTCAATTTTTGTTAAGATTTTGTGCCATAATGCACAGTCTTTTTTAAGTGCCATGCACCAGTTATGCATGAATTTTCCATTATATCTGCATTAGATAAATGCCACCATTCTATCATTTTTATTTTTTTTTCTTTGAAAAGGAGTAAGGGACAATTCTAGCTGAGCTCACCTAATATTCCCCTTTATACAACTTTAAAATAAAACGTAAAATTGATTTCTGAAGTGGAATAACTAACATGTCAGAGTGTGATATTTTTTGTACCCAGTACATTGCATCATTGCAGAAGGAGAGATCAGTGGCATTGGGGCTGTGGGTGAAGCATAATGCTGCAGCATAATCAGTTGGGGGCCTTAAAGATGGCTGTGGCAGCAGCAGCTATATTAGGAGCATTTGCAGCTCTGAAATCGTAAGGGGATTGAATATTTGCTAAGTAACAGATCACAGGAGATCTCCATGGTAACACTGGGCACAAGACCTGGCACCATGTCACAATGCTACTGACCATTACCCAGTTTTAGTTCACAGTTATAGGAAAGATAACTTGCAAGTGGTAGAAAGGAGAAGTGCAGGCATGCTTGGCATATGTTGAAGCTCCAGGGAAGAGAGGAGATGTAGTTGCTAAAGATCAAGATTACTACTTGGGTAAAGACCAAAGCACCAACAAAATAATCATTGACCACACTGATCCTTGGGATTCTCCTCTTTGGAAGCACTGAAAATTTACAGATTTCCAAGAACAGCCTTAAAATCATCAGAGCAAAAAGAAAGGTAGAAGGTTGTAGTGAAAGGGAGGCTATAGAAACAAAATCATAAAAAGACAAAAATATAAAAACATCTACAAGCAAAGCTTCAATGAGAAATAATGATTGGAATCAAGTCTGACAAGAATTCCTAGAAGAGGTAAAGAAAGTTTTTTTCTTAAAAAAATAGTTATAATATAAATATTAATAGAATATAAAAATAAGTTATTTTTAAAATTTATAAGAGCAGAGACAAGATAGAAAAATAAGAGGGAATTACCTGAACCCTCCCAAATTCACTTCCAAATAACTATAAAAACAATGCATTAAAATCAATTCTGGAGGACTAGAATCAGCAAAAAAAAAATGGTGTGCAACAATTCTCCAGCCCAAAGCAACTTAGGAAGTTGGCAGAAAAAAAATCTGTCTCACTTAGGTAAAAAAGGAAGGCAGTCCAGTGCAGGTGGCTTCCCGGTAAGACAACAGCAGGACCTGTCCCAGCAAGCAAACCAAAAAAGAAGACTCCAGGCATGCCTGATAAAAAGATCAGAGACAAATAGAAAATTTAATATTTGAGCACAACATATGAGAGAGACAGAAAGAGAAAAAAATCCTCACATGAATGAGAAATAAATAGGAACTTAAGATTAAATTCTTGTAATCCCAAATGGGAAAATGCTATCTTTACCCCTCAAGAATTTTACTGTCATTAGGGAAGCTAAAAGGAGAATGAGGGCATGGGTTTGTTTCTATTATGCTGAGATGATCCAAAAATAAAAATGGAAGGCTGATAAAGAGGGTGTTCTATAAGAATGTGGAAAAGAGAAAAATAATGGGGAAAAAATCTCCTGTAAAAGAAGCACGTAAGGATCAGTTTTTACCATAGAAGGGTGAATAGAGGGAATAGGCTGCATTTGAACCTCATTCCCATTTAAATTAATTTAAAGAGAGAAGATTATGTATACACATTCACTTGGGTATAGAAATCCATCTAATCCAATATGGAAGAATGTGGGGGAAAGGCTAAGAAAAATGGAAGAGGCTGACAAGAAGAAGGCCAGACTAAGGGAGGCAGTGGTTAAAACAAAAACACACTGTTAAGGAAGAATCAGGTTACAAGAGAGAGAAAGATAAGCAAGAAAATAGAATGGAGGAATATATCATTAGCAATCACATCCGTATATATAAAAGGGAGGAACTCTCCCATAAAATGGAAATGGATAAGAGAACGAATTAGAAACCAGAACAAAACAATATATTATTTACAAGAAACACACTTGAAACAAAAGACATATACATAGTTAAATAAGAGATTGGAGTGGAATCTATTAGGCTTCAGCTGAAGGAAAAAGGCAAGGGTAGAAATTGTGATCTCAGGCAAAGCAAAAACAAAAATAGACTTAATTAAAAGAGATAACCAGAAAAAACTACATTTTGCTAAGTGGTAACTTAGACAATGATACAATATCAATAATACATATCTATGCATCATATAGAATAGCATCCAAATTCTGTACAGAAAAATTAAATGAATTCACTTATCAGGAGGAAATAGTTAAAATATACTAGTGGAGAACCTTAATTTACAACCTCTTGGCACTAGATTAGTCTAACCATAAAATAAAGATTTTAAGGAGATAATATAATTTTTGAAGTATATATGTGTATGTGTGTGTGTGTGTGTGTGTGTGTGTGTGTATATTTAGTTTTAGTTTTAGTTTACAATACTCAGTTCCACAAGATTTTGAGTTCCAAATTTTCTCTCCTTCCCTCTCCTCCCCCCTCTCCCCAACATGGCATGTAATCTGATATAGGTTCTACATATTCCTTCACATGAAACTTATTTACATAATAGTCAAATTGTAAAGAAGAATTATAACCAATGGAATGAATCCTTAGAAAGAAGAAATGAAACCAAAAAAGAAGAAAAAAAAAGAGAGGAAATAGTTTGCATTCAGACTCCATAATTCTTTATGTGGATGTACATAGCTTTTTCCATCATGAGTCTTTTGGAGCTGTCTTTGAACCTTGCATAATGAGAAGAACCATGTTTATCAAAAACTGTGTAGCTGTAATTGTGTATAATGTTGTCCTGGTTGTGCTCCCCTCACTCAGCATCATTTCAGAAAAGTCTTTCTCAGTTATCATGAAGTCCATCTTCTCCTCATTTCTTTTTTTTAGTAGACAAGTTCTTTATTTTGTGAATACTATAATTTATTTTTTTAAATTTAATTTAATTAATATATTTAGTTTTCAGCATTGTTTTTCACAAGAGTTTGAATTATGAATTTTCTCCCCATTTCTATCCTCCCACTCACTCCAAGATGGCATATATTCTGGTTTCCCCATTTCCCAGTCAGCCCTCCCTTCTGTCACCCCACTCCCTTCCCATCCTCTTCTCCCTTCCTTTCTTGTAGGGCAAGATAAATTTCTACACCCCATTGCCTGTGTATCTTATTTCCTAGTTGCATAGTTGCAGAAATTGTTGCAGAAATATTTTTTGAACATCTGTTTTTAAAACTTTGAGTTCCAAATTCTCTCCCCTCTTCCCTACCCTGCCATCCTCCCTAAGAAGGCAAGCAATTCAACATAGGCCACATATATATCATTATGTAACACCCTTCCACAATGCTCATGTTGTGAAAGACTAACTATATATTACTCCTTCCTAACCTATCTCCCTTTATTGAATTTTCTTCCTTGACCCTGTCCCTTTTCAAAAGTGTGTGTTTTTGATTACTTCGTCCCCCCTATCTGCCCCTCTTCTATCATTCCCCCTTTTTTTATCTTCTTCCTTCTTGTGGGGTAAGATACTCAATTTAGTGTGTACAGGATTCCCTCCTCAGAGCAAATCCAATGAGAGCAAGATTCACTCATTCCCTCTCACCTGCCCACTCTTCCCTTCCTACAGAACTGCCTTTTCTTGCCACTTTTACGCAAGTTAATTTACCCCATACTGTCTCTCCCTTTCTCCCTCTCTCAATATATTCCTCTCTCATCCCTTCATTTGATTATCACCCCTTCATATTCAACTCACCCTGTGCCCTCGATCCATATATACACACATACATATATACTTATGTACAGACATACATGCACACACATACACACACATACATATATATGTATCTACATGTATGTATGTATGTATGCATATATTCCTTTCAGCTACCCTAATACTGAGGTCTCATGAATACACATCTTCTTTCCAAGTAAGAATGTAAAGAAAACAGTTCAATTTTAGTAAGTCCCTTGCGATTTCTCCTTCTTGTTTAACTTTTCATGCTTCTCTTGTTTCTAGTGTTTGAAAGTCAAATTTTCTATTTAGCTCTGGTCTTTTCACTGAGAAAGCTTGAAAGTCCTCTATTTTACTGAAAGTCTATATTTAGCCTTGGAGCATGATACTCACTTTTGATGGGTAGGTGATTATTGCTGTTATTCCTAGCTCCATTGACCTCTGGAATATCATATTCCAAGCCCTTCAATCACTTAGTGTAGAAGCTACTAGATCTTGTGTTATTCCAATTGTGTTTCCACAATACTCAAATTGTTTCTTTCTGGCTGCTTGCAATATCTTCTCTTTGATGTGGGAGCTCTGAAATTTGGCAACAATATTCCTAGGAGTTTTCTTTTTGGGATCTTTTTGTGAAGGCGGTCTGTGAATTCTTTCAATTTCTATTTTACCCTTTGTCTCTAGAATATCAGGGCAGTTCTATTTGATAATTTCTTGAAAGATGGTACCTAGAATTTTTTTTGATCATGGCTTTCAGGTAGTCCAATAATTTTTAAATTATCTCTCCTGGATCTATTTTCCAGGTCAGTGGTTTTTCCAATGAGATATTTTACATTGTATTCCACTTTTTCATTCATTTGCTTCTATTTGACAATATCTCGATTTCTCATCAAGTCACTAGCTTCCACTTGTTCCAATCTAATTTTTAAGGTATTATTTTCTTCAGTCATCTTCTCCTCATTGCCTTTTTTGAGCTCTTTTGCCATGTGATTTAGTCTAATTTTTGCTTCTTTTTTTAAAATTTAACATATTTAGTTTTCAGCATTGATTTTCACAGGAGTTTGCATTACAAATATTCTCGCCATTTCTACCCCCCTCCCCCACTGCAAGATGGCATATATTCTGGTTACCCTGTTCCCAGTCAGCCCTCCCTTCTGTCACCCCACTCCCCTCCCATCCCCTTTTCCCTTCCTTTCTTGTAGGGCAAGATAAATTTCTATGCCCCATTGCCTGTGTATCTTATTTTCTAGTTGCATGCAAAAACTTTTTTGTTTTTGTTTTTCAACATCTATTTTTTAAAACTTTGAGTTCCAAATTCTCTCCCTTCTTGCCTTCCTACCCACCTCCTTAAGAAGTCCAGCAATTCAACATGGGCCACATGC
>JAQQSZ010000526.1:0-17044 GCA_028646595.1 Phalanger gymnotis | reverse complement strand
TTCAGCTTTTCAGATTCTCCCGGCTGGGAAATTTGCCCCAGTCAGAGTGCTCGCAATTTTTAACTGTCTCAAATCTGCTCAGATTCACTTTTCTATAGGAATCCAACAGAACTTGTGAGAGAGCTCCGGCAAGACGCTGTTTTCATGCGGCCATCTTGGCTCCGCCCCCCTTCCTGGAAGCTTTTGATGTAGGAGCTTTGACTTTGTTATATTCTTCTTGTTGTATGTTTTGATCTTGCTTGTCACCAAAGTAAGATTCTATAATCTGATTTTTTTTCTCTCTGTTCATTTTCCCAACTGAATACTTGACTTTTTAACTCTATGTTAAGGTAGGACTCCGCTTCCAGTGTGCTGGTTTTCCTCTCCCTAACTTCAGGGGTTTTGTGCAGCTGTTTTCAGAGGTACTTCTAGGGGCCTGTACATTTTTAGTTCTTCCAAAGTGGTATGCTCAAAGGAGAGGAGTTCAATGCTTCGCAGGACTGTGCTTTGGTGTGTGAGTGACCACAAGCACTCTTTTCTGTCTTGGAACTGTGAGGAGGATTCCTTCTCAACTGCTGCCTCAAGCTCCACCACACCAGCACTCTTCCTCACCCCAGGACCACCAAACAGGACTGTGACCCATATCCAAGTAGGTAAAGCAAAATAATCCTTCCTCTGCACCAGCAAAGAGATCCATGCAATCCCACTCTGATTGGCCACTCAATCCTCCCACTGTCTGTGAACCGAGAACTCCAGAAGCAGTCACTTCTGTTGTTTCTACCACTACCTCTGCTGCCCTGGGGATGGACCATGCTCCTCTCTCATCCAGGTCCCACAGATCTTTTCCACTGACCTACTTTGTCTTTGGCATTTGTGGGTTGAGGATTCTGGAAACCACTACAGCTGCCAGTGATTGAGTCTCCTGAGGCCTGCTCTGGTCCTACTTGTTCCTGCATGGCCCATGCTTGTCCCCACTCCTCTCCCAACCTGGTGCAATAGACTTTTTCTATTGATCTTCCAGGTTGTCTTGGACTGGAAATTTGTTTCATTCTGTCATTTTTTGGGTCCTGCAGCTCTAGAATTTGTTTAGTCATTTTTGTATGTACTTGGAGGGGTTTGGGGGAGAGCTCAAGCAAGTTCCTCCTTTTTCTTTGCTTTCTTGGCTCTGCCCTATAAAGATGCTTTTAAATGATAGTTTGGACTTATGAGTTGTTCTATTTACTAAATTATGAGTTAATGAATATGGCTGAGACTGAGGCAATAATGCTTGTGTCAAGTGTTAGTCAGAACCACAGTCATGGACCTCCTCTTCCATCTGGGACTGGAGGAAGTACCACCTGGGTCACATCTTTGTGAGAAGCTGCCTAAAGAGAGGTGGGAGGATCCCATTTATATTCAGAGAATGAAGAGTATCCCAGCAGGGCAGGGATATAGTTTTTGTATAGGTATTTATCTGTTCTTTCTATATTACTTTTGCCACAGAAAACTTTAAATGAGTCATCAGAAAGTGATTTAGTTTTTAGTTTATATAGGTATTAACATAAGATCATAAATTTAGAGTTGAAAGTGACACCAGAAGCCAACTATTCCAAACCCCTTATTTTACAGAAGATGAAATAGAGGTCCAAAGTGACTTGCCCCAATTGCAAAGTCATAAATGAAAGAAGCAAGATTCAAACCTGGATTTTCTGATTTTAAACTGACACCCTATGTGTTCTCATTACAATAGTAATATTCTTTTGTAAAGTTGTTAAATGAAGCATTAAAAAAATTTAGAGTGATTTAAAAAAAACTCTATTTCACTTTTCTGGCCATATTTTCCCTGAGTTTATGATGACATTTAATTTATGCTTCCTTTAGCTCATCAAAGCTCTGGTTTTTTTTTTCCAAGGACTGTGTAACATTCAAGGAACTGAGCAAGATTTCTCATATAGTTTTCTTGAGCTCTAATTTTTCATCAAAATGTTCTTTTACAAGTGCTGTTTGATTTTCAAGAGTAGTTATGGGGGGTTTATAAGCCTATTTAATCTTCTTTTTCTTTGCTCTGGAAAGAACTGTTTGGTGGTATTTTTTCTTCTTTAGTCTTGTACAAAGCTCAGCTTTAGAAAGAGTTGATTTTTACCTCAGACTTAAAATCCACGTAGTTCAAGAAAGATGAAAAAAATGTCAAAATGAGTTTCATTTTCTCCCCTCCATCATGTTGCATAAGGACTCCTGGCCTTTTATAAACCATTTTCATGTACATTGATGTTCATACTGTATAGACTAGCCCTTCTTGATACATCTCTGTAGCTCAAAACTGCTATTGTTATGAGATCAACCTTTAACCTATCACTTTTGCTTACAAATAGGGATAACAGGATAGCAATAGACTCTTAAAGTTATTGAGCCATAGGGTCTCACTAGTGAGATAGTTTTCCATTCTCCTGAGTCAACAAGCATTTGTTTAAGTTTGATAGAAAGATCTAGGAAAGATGACTGAAAAATCTAAAAGAATGGTTGTTAACTGAGCAATGCCATGATAGTTAAATGAGAGAGAGAAATTTTGATGATCCAACTGGATAACTATGCTTTTGTAGACTGTGTAATTGATTTCCCTAATACAAAAATCTGGTCATTCTACTTTGTTCAAAAACCCTTCAATGGCTCTCTATTGCTCAACAGATAAAATTCAAATGTCTTAGATATCATTCCTTTTCTTTTCTCCTGTTTGCTATGAAACTAGAATTTGCTAGAATCATTCTGAATTCATTCTTGTGAGCTATCATTTTTATCCAATGTTCTAGCTAAATTTCTCTTTGTTATCATGAGTGGTCTTCATATTGGCAAATTCAAGTCACTTTCTTAATTCTCATTGATCTTTCTACAATTGACACTGTTGATAATTCTTCTACTCGATATTGATCATCATCATCTTTTGAATCATCTTCCTTTTCTCTCCTTTTATCTTCTTCCTTTGATGCTCTTCCGGATCTCTTATGTGAATTCCTATTCTTTCCCCAACCCTCTGAATGCATACTCTTCTCTTTATACACTATAACCTTTGGAAATCTTCTCAAGTTTCATGGCTTAAGGCACTCACACTTTGTGTACCGGTTCCAAATACATATCTGGAGCCCTGACTTGTAGTCTTGCATTTTCAACTTCCTACTATGCAGCTATATTTTGTTAGTCCATTAGAACCTCAAATACAACCTGTATAAAATTGTAAAGATTTTCATAACCCTTAGGTATGTTCCTCCTCCTAACTTTATTGCCCCAGGCACCCAGTCACCCATTGTAACAATAATGCTCCTTGTTGCTACTGTGGCTGTGTACGACCAATAACACCAGCATACAGGAAGGCTGCAAGCACAAGTTCTTTGATCTGCTTTTCTAAGGAAAGCAACTTTAAGGGGTTAACAATCTTGCTTTAATTAAATATACATATATCATTCACGTAGTTCAGGTGAACCTAAAGTAGCATGAGTTGACTAAGGTTTTGCTCCGATGTATCACCATGTGAGAAAGCCAGTGTCCAAAAGCTTTACCTCAATTCCTCCACTAGCCTGTGCCTCTGTGTGGCAGGAGACACTTTTGGTATACCACCCCAAGGTCATTAACCTGTGGCATACTTCTCCTAGACATACCTTCTCTGCTGACTGTCACAGAACCGTGGGCTTTACTCTGGGGAACAGATTTCCCCCCCAAATTGGGCATTCCTCTGCATTATCACTGTGTCCCCAGTTTCCCTCATTGAATTTGTCTCAGGTGCTGTTACTTCCAGTTACAGTTCTGACAGCAACTACTAGTTATCTAAACCAAAGATATCAAACACATAGCCCTCAGCACTCCTGAATACAGTCAAAACAGATGAATACATGTACACACACACATACATACATGTTTCTATTTATTAAAGTACAAATGAACATATATGAAAATATAAATGGGAAATATTTAACAAAATAAAGAAAATAAAGACAACATTAATTTTCAGTTCTCTGAGTCAATATATAGCTATATAGCTCTCAGGTATCATTGTATGCTGTTTGGTGGCCTCCATTTCTATTCAAGTTTAACACCACTGATTTTTTTTAAAAAACTTTGTTCTCATTTATATATCTCCTTAAGGATTAGCCTTTGGGACTTGAAAACTAGAAGAATCTAATCAGGTAAAAAATCCCTTTATTTAGATTATAAGCATAATGAATGCATAGGAGCATGAAAAGAATTACTTGAAGTAAAGAATGAGAAAAGCAATACAGTAGAATCTTGGTTTACAAATTTAATTCATTCCGAGATTCTGTTCATCATGAGATTTGTTTGTATTGCAAAGAGTATTTTCCCATAGGAAATAATGTAAAATTGGATGATCGGTACCACATCCCAAAAATATATTAATATAAAATAATTATTTATAATTTAAAGTAAGTTTTTTGTCCCTAATGCACCTGAAATACAATAGCAATAATTAGTACACATTTAATGGAAAATAAAACAAATTAACCTGAACTTTACTTTTGAGAAGAGTTGTGGGTGCACGAGGGAGACCAGAAAAAGGAGGAGGAGGAAGGGTTATTGCTTGGAAGGAGAATATTTTTCCCTGAGAACATTGGGGATTTCTATGTTGGTGGTGTTCTCTCTTATGCTACTTTCACTAAAAGTAAGACTAACACTACTGCCTTCACTTGCATTTCATTTTTTAGAATCACTTTCATGTTTTGACTCACTGTTTTTTTTTCTCTTATGTTGGCTTCTGACTAAGAAACTAACTACAATTGTTTTTGATGTTTTTTTCAGAATGTCACAGAAATGTTATATTGCATTATTGTTAAAAAATATTTGTGTCTCTCATTGCTACAGGCTTATTTGGGTCGTGTTTTTCAACAAAATTTTGCACTTTTCCCCTCATCTGATAAACCTTCCTAATCTCACTTGACATGAGGGATTCCTCCGACCTCTCAACCTCCTCTTCAGATAAGATATCTTCCACAACCTCTCGCTGTTGCTCCTCATGATGATCCATCAGTTCATCTGTTGTCAGCACCTGAAGTTCCTTTGTTTGACATATTAAGCAAAAAGTTGCCTCAGTTGAGTGTTATCCCTTCGCCAGTCATTCAAGTCTAAACATGATGATTGTACTGTGAATTTTTGTTCATCCTGCAAGACAAATTTTGCAAAAAATTTTTTTCTCATCTAGCAAAGCATATGTAAACCAGGTTAATTGTAAACTGGGGTTCTACTGTATATATAATGTCTACAACAATGCAAATGAAAGAATAATGACCAGAAAATAATGGAAAAGGAATGTTGATAACTTATAAAGAATATCTTTGGCTCCAAAGAAATATGAAATAACACTTCCCCTAATCCTTGATAAAAGGAGGTCCACAGGTGTGAAACATTGCATATAATATCGTATTTTTAAAATGCTTCAATTGGCTTTGCTGAATTTTTTCCTCTTTTAGCGTTCTTTCTTTTTTTTAAAAAAATTCTTTGATTTATGAGTTGGCTCTTTGGGAAGAAGGAACAGAGGGAGGGAGACAAAGGAGAATGCCAGCCATGCAAAAACAAACAAAAAAATCAATGAAAACCATTTAAAAGAATCACTAGTGGCAGAAAAGGCATCTCATTCCAAAATACCTATTTATCTCTAAAAATTAATGAAAATTGAAGGAATGTACTTCCATCTGAGTATTTATGCTTCGAATACTCTTATTTTCAATGAACCAAAAAGAATTGAGCAGTGTTTGTGCTACTTTATGACATGTAGCTTTTCATGAAATAAAAAAAAAACGCAGAATATTGAAGCAAATGCAAATATAACCTTAGGGAACTTGTCTTTGAGAAAAATCTTGGGATCCTGTGGAAGTACCATTTTTTAATTAGACTTATCAGCCATTATCTGATGAAGTTCTATACTCCTGAGAACTCAGATCACTCCAAAGCATTAAATGAAACAGAAATTTTATTAGTGAAGTATCAAAATTCTAGTGACCTTTATAGCATGTACCCAAGAAATGTAACAGGGATGCACTGAAGCTTAGCCAGTTTCTCTCATCTTTGGGGAAACATTCAGCACACCTAATGTTCCATAAGCTAGCTACTAAATTGGGGCCACACACAGTAGCTGAAGGCTTTCTGTGTGAGTTCCTATATTTGGTTGGCAAACACTTCTCCAAATGAGTGATTATCAGAATTCAGTGTCTTTCATAAGGAGTGGAAAAGGAGGAAAATCACGCACAAGACTTAATCATCCAAAGAAATTTATTAGAGCATTTTCTTTATAGCTAGTTGGAGACAAGAAGGGATGCCATAGCTCTCCAAATCTGTATGTGGATTGGGATGACAGCTTCTTCAAGATGACTTCTGAGCTTGCCCTTTTGCAAAGGAAAAATCTTATCTTTGATAGAGTTTAGAAAATTTCTCTTCTTTTCAGGCATTCCAACAAAGCGATTGGTGAGGAGCAAGCTATCATCTATTATCTTTACTTTCATACCTGTACTTTGGGATCCTTGAACTTGGTAAGTGATTGAATGAGGCAAGAGTATGGGATTGGAAGGCTTCAAAATTTACTTGAGTTTGGCTAACAAGGAAGATATGGAGGTTATTATCATTAATCTTAGGTCCTAGGGGTACTTTGGGCCCAGGTGGACACACTTATGATGTTAAAATTAGGGAAACTTCTTAGCTGCTTTTAGGGGTGGAAGCAAATGAAACAGAAAACCATTAAAATTCCATAGGTGTGAGTCTTTTCAGAAATTTCCATTTCTTAAATTGTCTGGACAGTGCCAAAAGTTGGTTTTGCATAGTTGTTCTTTCACAATAAAAACTAAAGGTTGTATTAAGATGCTTATGACTCTTCCCCTTGAGAACATGTAAATATTAACTCAGATTTTGGGGATATGGGAAAGTGGTGATAAGCTTCCAATACACAAAAATTCCAAAAAGGGGAGAAGTCCTCAATTATTAATATAGCTGTGTATGTGCATGTAACCACTTTCTAGTAAATAATATTTCATTTACATCTCCCAGAGGAAGGTCATGGAGATATAAATTCTAAAGAGCAAACAATATTCCTATTCATATAGTAAGAACAGAACAGTCATAGAAACCACAAATCGGATACTATGAAATGAAAAGTGGTAATCATAGACAAATGCGTCTGACAACAGCCACATACACACTGCCCAAAGCCCATCTGCTCTGAGTCAATTGGTTGGGAATGGGGGATGGCAAGGGTGACAATTGAGCACAAAAACCAAACACTAAAGCCCAGGATTAAATGGACAAGTGTCAGTTCTGTACATACTCCCCTCTTTTTACCCAAATGGTCCTTTTCAAGGAATAATGGCAAATGCATGATTTATTGCATAAGTTTTGCTTAAGTTTTTTTAAATTTACTTTTAAAATACAATAGATATGTGATTTCACTGATATGAGGGTATCCCCTTCACCAATGCAGATTGCAAACCTCTTCAAACTCTCTTATCTTTTGTAATTCTAGTCCATGTTTTCCCATTAATCCTTCATTTAGCAACTACTCAACATAATAGATATTTTAAAGAAAATTGATTGTCAAGACATTTAATAACAAAACTGAAAGAGGCTTTGGATATCACCTAATTCAACTTCACTTTGAACATGTAGAAACTGTAGGCCTGAGAGTGACTTTCTAGTGGTCACAGGGTAAGTGGCAGGGTCAGGAATCAAATCCTTTTAATTTGATGTCCTTTCCTGGACATAGAACACTGTAGTGTTCTTTCATCTTCACTGGCTGATTGAAGAGCCACCCTTGTTTTTCAGACTGTCTTTCTTAGGACTAGTCTGTTTCCTCATAGTAAAGTGGGCAAAGTGCCTTCAGTACTTACCTTAGAGGAATATTCAGAGGCTCAAATGTGATAATGTGCCTTATAAGAAGTACTTGAAAAAGGGCCAGAGACTTGCCCATACCTAGTAAGTGGCAGGGGCAACATATTAACCTATACCTTCCTGATTGCAGGTTTGTCAATAATCAAGCCATCAGGCTATGCTGCCATTCAAACTACTACACATTTATAGGTAGTGTAGTTCATAGAATGCTGGGCCTGGAGCCAAGATCTGAATTTAAATTTAACTTCAGTTACTTACTACATCTGTTACCTTTGGCAAGTCATAGACTCTGTCTGTCTCTGTTTCCTCACCTGCAAAATGGAGATAATAATAATACCTACCTGCCAGGCTAGGGAGTACCAAATGAGCTAATATTTGTAAAGTGCTTTGCAAATCTTAAAGCACTAGAAACACAGTTATTATTATTGCTATACAAATGTGAGTAATTACTAAAATAAGCCTACAGACTACCAGGGGTGGAGAACCTGAGACCTCATATGTGACCTTCTAAGTCCTTGGGTGCTGCCTTTTAACTGAGTCCAAGTTTTACAGAACAAATCTTTTTATTAAAGGAATTTTTCTTTGAAGTTTAGATTCAGTCAAAAGTCTGCACTTGAGGACCTAGAGGGCTACATATGGCCTTGAAGCTGCAGATTCCCCACCCACAGTAGACCTTTGATTTCTCTGATGTAGGGAATTTCTGTATAAGGAATTTCCCGTTACCAGTGTGGGTTGCTACCTTCTCTGTAACTTAAACTCTTACAGAGATGCTTAGTACTGAGATGTTAAGTGAATTGCCTAGAGTCATAATACAGACATAATTATAGGGCACAGTTCTGGAAACTATAACATAGTTTCACTGATACACAATTAGTAATTAATTTACTATTTGGAGGTAATCAACTTTGTAGAAGAATTTAACTACACATTATAATATGGTGAAAAATTTGTTCTCTTACTCCGTGCAACAAATAGAGACAGATAATTGAAGTCTGAGAAATCTGGAAGAGAAGGGAAGATATGCTAGGTGTTTATAAACATTATATAAATGTTTACAAAGAACTCACTGATAATAAACTTCTTTAAAATCTTTGATTTTAAAGCCAAAATTACATCTGCAATTAAATTGAAGTGACATATAGCAAAATGAATAGAGTGCCAGACATGGAGTCCAGAATACCTGGAATCGAATCCTGTCCTTTATTGACCTTACCTCACCATACCTCTACCTCACTTTCCCCCAACCAACCTCTCTGGTTTTACTATACATTATTCCCTTTTCTTGCTGTATAATGTAGCAAAATTGGCCTGTTTGCTGTTTCTTATAGATACCACTTAATCTTCTGTCTCTGTACCTTTCCATTGACTTTAAATGTACTGTCTCACCTCCACATCTTTGAATTTCTTGGTTTCTTCAAAATTTTGTTCAACAGCCATCTTTTACATGAAGCCTTTTCTGATATTTCCACTTACTAGTGCCCTCCCTCTTAAAAACTATCTTTATTTTATATCTACTTGTGAAGTTCCTTCTTGTACAATAAGTGAGAAAGCATAATCTATGCTTGTCATTAAATCTAAGGTCTTCATCTGGGTTGAGGTCTCAAGTTCTCTTATGACCTTCTCTTTTATGTGAAGTCCAATCCTTTATAGCAAACACACACTCAGAATGCAATAAAAATCATCTTGTTTTTATTGACTATAGCAATGCCAGTTGGCCAAGTAGAGATGAGACAGGGAAGAGAGGAGATAAAGTGATGCAATGATTAACAAGTTTCAGGTGACATAGCTTCTGGATAATATAATCATTTTATTAACAAGGCCATCAGGTTATAATTAAAAGGATAGTCATTTGGCCATCTCTCAGACCAAAGACCTCTAATGGTGGTGTTGTCACAGTTTATATGCCCCTAGAAGAGGAAGTATCCCTGAGGAATGGCAATGAACTCAGATTGGTTAACACAATGAGAGGTGTGGGCTATATTAAAATGAAAGTCTTAGGGTAGGTGATTTAGGTCACTCAAATCTTCATCAAAGAAATATAAATTTCTATATCACCTGTCTTGATAACTGATAGAATCAATATTTCCGGAGTCCTGTCTCTTTAAACACAATGAACAGGAATGAACCCATTAGTCCAAACTCAGAATTTTCTTTTCTGTCTGATTAGATCTTGGCCTGGATAAATCTTCAAGAGAGATTTCCCATACTGGTTGGTTTCTGGATGAAGAAGTACATAAGGGGAAAACCTTGGTCCTAATACAATAGTTATTGAATACAAGAGAGAAACATTCATTTCTCACAATGGAGATAATCTCATCATGTCCCACAACACAACAAATATATGATCTAGGGGAAACAGCCAGTTCTTTGCAGGCAGATAACTCTTTATGTCAGTCAATGATTTAGATAAGGCTCCGACCATTCATAATTATATTCAATTCTAAATATCTTTCCTTGCCACTGGCTCACAGGTGGTACATGTTCGCCTTTGCCCTCTCTCTTCTCTAAAAAGTAAAAGTTTTTGGGTTTTTTTCCTGTCCCAAAGAGGCTCCTTTGTGTATCCCATGATTCTTCAGTCTCTTCTTCCACCTTTGAAAAATTATCCATTCCATCAACTTCCTTGCCAATAATTGCCAATACTTGTCTACGGCCATGTTGTCAACAAAGATGGACTGAGAGGAAAGGTAATGTTTCACTTTTGTCTTGGTATCTTCAGCTGTTTGAAAGCATAATGCTTGTGTATTTGTTGGTGCTTGATAAAAGTTTTTTCATTGGATTACTAATTAATTTCAGCACCAGTTTTCATATATACGTACATACTTAATACTCTCACATATGCACATCCTTTTAATGACCCTGTCAGGTTTTCTCCCATTTCCCTTGAGATAATGCAATACTTTGCAAATTTGAAAGCATATCATATATTATTGTTATCATCATCATATCAGGTATTATTGTTATCTTTATAGTTTCAATATCTTGTGAAATACATTCTGTCCTTCATGAAAGTATGTATAATTATGTGGTACTTGAAGTCATTGGCAGATTTCTGTTGTGGGGGTTACTTCTCTAAGACATAGTCACCCCATTTGTATATTCGAGAAGGTAGTACTTTGCTTATCTTAAAGCAGCAGGTTAGATCAGATAATACTTTAAAATTTCTTCTAACTCAAATGAGTCCACTCTTTTAGTGGGAACAAGCCCTTAGTCTAACCACCAGGTTTGGAAATCATAATAATATTGTTATATCTCAAGAAGAAATTTCTTAGGAAAAAAAGATGTTTCAAAGGAATAATAAAGGAGTCAAAATTGTGTTATTTTGATGACTTTCAGATATTTTTACTTATGAAATCATTTTGTTAAAATAGACTTTAAGCTATAAGTTACTGAATCTATGCCCTCATTTTGATAGAAAAGTCCTAGGTGAGGAAGCTTTCCGCTGCTATGATAGTTTTGTACCTCCTCTGCAATTTGAAGTCTTACAGAATTGCCTAGTGCACCTACAGTTTAACTGAGTTAAAACGGATTTCAAATGTACATGGTGTCTTGGATCAAATGAGTTAATAAGTGTAAAGTACTTAGCACAGTATCTGGCACATAGTAGTGGTAGCTTAATAAATGCTTGTCTTCTACCACTTCCTCCTTTCTGTTTTCAAAGGATTCAATTGTTTTGATGCAAAGGGGGCATACACAGGGTTGGTTTGTTAGAGCATACAAAGAAATACTTTAGCAATATGTGTGTTATATTTATATGGTGATAAGAAAGTTTTCCTAGGAGGGATAATGTATATTTCATAAAGACAACTCCTTTCACACAGTTTTCCCAACCCCAGTGAGTTCCCAAATTGGGGATGTCATGGGCAGCATGAAGAATCTGCCTTACCAAGACTGGGGTTGTTATTAGAGTTAAAGGTCCTTTTCCTGGATGGGGGATGTGGGTTTTTTAAATAGGGATTTTAAAACAAGGATTCTGCATGAAGAGAAGTGAATGGAAGAGAACTTGGTTTCATCTTAACCCAATCGACACGGTGTTTGGTTCTCAGAGTATTTTCTATACCCTAGGTCATATATTAACTAAACTTATCCCTGAGGCTGGGATGGTATTCCAGGCACAAGGAAATTCTAAAGGATCGCACCCTATAGGGTAAACCAAAAACAGTAACTATGGGATCCTCTCCCATCTGGATTTCACTAAGTCTTAGAGAGGTTATCCATAGCCCACCCAACCTTCCTACCATTTTTTTCTTCCTTCTGCTTGCACCAAATGTAACCTTCCCCATTGGAGCTCCTATTTCCAAATGGTCATGGGCTAAGCTGCTCTAGTTTATCCTACCCCTGCTATTGTCTTTCCCAGACTCTAGGGCATCATCATCTCACCACTGGATTTTTGCAGAAACTTTGCAACTTAATTCTCCTATATGTGTTGTCTCTCCCAGTCAGAATATGAGCTCCTTGAGAGTAGTGACTGCCATAATTTTGTTTTTATTCCCTTTACTAATCATAGCACTTGACATAAGTATTTAATACATTTTTTTCATTCGTTCACTTCTCCATTTGTTTATAATAATAATATAATATTACTAGAGTATTTCAAGATTTGCAAAACACTTTACATTGGTTATGACATTCTATCTTCCCAAGAACTCTGTAAGATAAGCATAATTATTACCTTCATTTTTCATATGAAGAAATTGAGACTGAAAGATATTGTTCCCATTTCATGGATGAGGAAGGAGGGAGGTTAATAACTTGCCCAGGGTTACATAGCTAATTCATGTCTGAGAAAGAATTCAAACTCAGGTCCTCATGACTTCAAGTTCAAGCCTTTATCCACTGCACCAAATACTTATTTCTATTCCTCTGCTTCCCTAACATCTAAATAGATACAAATCACATTATTATTTTGTTGTATTTAAGGGATTCACGTGACAAACTTTCAGATTTACAAAATAGCTGTAGAAATAATGATTCCTTGAAAGAAAATCCTGTTAGTTTAGTTATTGATACCTTGTGGTACTTAATGAAATATAAATGTTGAGTATGTGTCTCATGGCTATTAATTTGCCAAATTGACCAAATGAATTGTTAAAATAACCGCAAACAAAACATCTGCCAATAGCCACAATTCTATTT
This sequence comes from Phalanger gymnotis, assembly GCA_028646595.1. Classification (NCBI taxonomy): domain Eukaryota; kingdom Metazoa; phylum Chordata; class Mammalia; order Diprotodontia; family Phalangeridae; genus Phalanger; species Phalanger gymnotis. Next base: position 4,078 of record JAQQSZ010000526.1, on the reverse strand, counting down.
GTGTGTTTGGAAACAACTTGAATATCTGAATTCCAATTCCAATGTCTTTTCCTAGCCTAATAATTATAATCTGATTACTTTTTCATGTATTAATAAACTACTCTGAAAACTTCAAGTATCCATTGACTGCATCAACCAAAAGTAGGTTGTGAGGCAATCTAGTGAGATGGAGCTGTCATAACATTTCTGGCACAATAAGATCTATATTTTGTAGGGTATTGATCTACTTTGCTTTTCTTGGGGATCCAGTATGACTGACTTTTAACCACTGGCTTGTTCTATCTCACACCATTGATTCAGAATTGTTTTCTATGATCTGGTGTACAAAATCAAAGTCCTATTAATTTTTTGCAGACAACAAAAACTCATGTTGCTTAGTAAAGGACCCTTTCTCATGCTCCAAAGGAGCAGTGACAAGCATGTAATTTTAGTCCATAAACCCCAGACCTGAATATAATAATCTTCAGATCTTGTAGCCATTTATAAAGCATCCTGATTTGGTATCTTTAGCCCTGGGCCATAAATGCTGAATTACTTATTGATATGGGATACGAAAATAAGCAAACTGGAATATATATATATATATATGTGTATATATATATATATGTACGTGTGCGTGTGTATATAAATCTTAGATATCAGATGCTTATCTGAGATATTAGTGTAAAGCTTTTTCCCCCCTCAATCACCAACTCGTCTTCTTATCCTGTTGTGTTGATTTTGTTAGGGTAAAGCTTTTCAATTTTATGTAATTAAAACGATCTATTTTATTTTTTGGAGTCACCTCAATGCCTTATTTGATTGAGTTCTCTTCCTATCCATATGGGAGCCATGTGGGGAGCAATGAAAATATAGCTTTAACTCCTCCATCCCAGGTCCCAAGCACATTGAGTGGTTCCATGAAGGATACCCTTGTAATCCAACATGGCTTCTGATTGTCAGAGAGACTGCTGAGAGACTGGGGTGAAAGAGGCAGAGCTCAAGAGAGACAGGATGAAAGAGAGAAGCCTTGAACTTTGCAATGGCTAATGGAAGTCCACAGAGTTGCAAATACGTGGAGAAAGCTGCCTTTTCCCCATATGGCCCTTGATTCCCAGTACCTGCACCCCAAGGGACAGATAAATGAATCATTTACTAAGTACTTAACTATACTTGTCATCTTCCCCATTAGAATGTAAGCTCCTGTTGAGTAGGGATTCTTTCTAACATCTCTCATGGTATCTGGCCTGCAGTAGAAGAATGGCACACACTCAGGAGAATGACAAGGGCTGTATATCTAGGTCTGAAAATCATCTGTATAATGATTTCCTTAATAAATGCTTGTTGATTGATTTGAGGGCAAGGGAAAACTGATAGACAGCTGACATTTTCCAGTGTTACCCTCATCAGGTAAAATTGAGGAGGGCCTCTAGCCCATTGGGTAAACCTCCTATTGTGAATTTATGGTAGGGCACGGACAGGTGCTGGAGGATTGCTTGTAATCTGAATTATTGGATAGAACAACCAAATTGATGAGATCCCAGACTCATTCCAGTGATTAAGTACATTCTATTGATGCCTTTTGTTTTCATAACACAATCAGTTTTGAAAAAGAAAATCTTCCATCAAGACTGAATTCTCCTTTACGACAAAAAAATGATTAAGCGAAAACTTTTGACCCAGTAGGTGCAGCTGACTATATATCTATATCCATATATCCATCTATATCTATCTATCTATATCCATCTATATCTATCTATCTATCTATCTATCTATCTATCTATCTATCTATCTATCTATCTATCTAAAATATTCAGTCCTGGGAGTCCTCCAGGGTCATCTCTTGCTTTTTACTTGCTCAGAGTCTGACTTGTTTTTAGGGACCTTTTCACGTACACTGTTTTGGTCATCATATGTGTCTCTATCTATCTATCTATCTATCTATCTATCTATCTATCTATCTCTATCCTCTGTTTATTTCACATTGCTTCAGTTCCTTCTACTCTTCTCAATTCTGGTTTTTTTCATATTCATCATTTTTATTGCATAATAACATTCTACTATGTTCTCATATCCCATTTTGTTTCCAGTTCTTTACTTTTGCGAAGAACATTGCTATGAATTTTGAATAAATATTGGACTTTCATCTTAGTATCTTTCATTTCCTTGGGTGTATGCCCAATGGCAGTCACTGGGTTTGGTAATCTCGACTAAGTCTAGTAGTCTTTTCTCAATCCTCATTCCTCTTGAGCTTTCTGAAGTGTCTGACACTGCTGGCCACCCCTTCCTCCTTGGTACTCTCTCCTCTCTGTTTTTTCGTGATTCTGCCCTATCCTGGTTCTCCTCCTCCCGGCTGACTTCTCCTCCTTAGTCACCTTTGATGAATCGTCATTCTTGTCTTGCCTCCTATTCGTGTATGTTCCCAAGATTCTGTCCTAGAATTCCTTCTCTCTTCTTTCTACTTGTTTTTGCAGCTTTTGTATTAGTTCCCACTAATTCAATTTTTATCTTTATTCCAAAGATTTCCAAAACTAATATCCAGTCCCCATCCTTCTCCTGAGCTCCAATATCACATCTCCACATCCATATCCATATGGATGTCCACTGGGTATCTCCATCTATATGGATGTTCCATAGGCATCTCAAACTTAACGTGGCCAAAATGAACTAATTGCCTTTCCTTAACACCCCTCCTTCCACCAACCTAAAGGTTGAAATCTTCCAGTCACTCAACTTTTGCAACCTTGGAGTCTCTCTCAAATAATTCGGACTCTCCCTTACCCCTGCCCCTGTAGTCAACCAGTTGCCAAGTTGCCAAAACATTCCCTGCATTGTTGCCTCTCCTCTGGACCATTATAATAGCCTCCTAACCAACTGGTTTCCCTTCTATTTCCTTTCCAACCCATCTTTCAAACAGTTGTGAAATTGGTATTCCTAAAGCATGGGCCTGACTCTGCCAATCAAGCAATCAATTGATTAACAAGCACCAAGGGCCAAGTCTGTGCCAGGCTCTGCAGCTGCAAAAAACCAAAACAAACCAGAGAAAAACCCAAATAGTCTTTGTTTTCTGGGAACTTATATTTGATTGAAAAAAAATATGCAAACATTTAAGAAAATACAAAATATATACCAAGTAAATCTTGGGGTGGTGGTGGTGGGAAAAGGAGGCACTAGCAGCTGGGCAGATGAGAAGAGACACCATACAGGAGGTAGCATTTGAGTCAGGGATAAAGAAAACTAGGGATTCCTAGAGATAGCAGTGAGGAAGAAGTGCATTCCAGGCATGGGGGACAGACTGTACAAAGGTACAGAAGTTAATGGAACAACAGAATTGGAGAGTTGGAAGGGATGTTAGAAGAGGGATGGAATTGTCTGTGGGAGAAACAGTAAATAGGCTGGTTTGGCTGGACCATGGTGAGTGAAGGTGAGTCATATCTAAATTTGAAAAATTAGATTGGAGAGAGGTTGTGAATGGTTTTAAATGCTGAACAGAGGAATTGGTATTTTTATCTGAAAGGTAAGGGAACCATTGGAGCTTTTGGACCATGGTGGTAACGTGGTCAGATCTGTGCTTTAGGAATATAAGTCTGGAATCTGTGTGGAGGATGGATCAGAGAGTGGACACAGGAGGGTCTATTGCAATAGTCCAGGTGAGAGGTGAGATGGATGGACGTGAGACATGTTATGAGTAGACATAAGAAGACTTGGCAGCTTATTGGACATGGGGGTGAGAGAGAGTGAAGACTTGAAAAGGATAGAGGCATCTAGTGGTACAGTCTCTAGAGTGCTGGGCCTAGAGTTGTCAGGAAGATCTGAGTTCAAATGTGATTTCAGACTCTTACTAGCTGTGTGATCCTGAGCCCAGGTCATTTAGCTTCTGTTTGCTTCAGTTTCTTCCACTGTAAAAATGGGCATAATAGTAGCACCTACCTCACAGGGTATTTGAGGATAAAATGAAATATTTGTTTCTTTAAATTTATTTTTAGTCCAGCATTCATTTCCACAAGATTTTGAGTTACAAATTTTCTCCCCATCTCTACCCTCCCCCCCATCCCAAGATGTCATGTATTCTGATTGCTCCTTTCCCCAGGCTACCCTC
>JAQQSZ010000525.1:6148-17061 GCA_028646595.1 Phalanger gymnotis | reverse complement strand
ACATGGAGGTTATACGGGATTCCATGCCGTCTTGGGGAGGGAGGGGGGGAGAGAGGGAAGAAAATCTGGAACTCAAAATTATGTAGAACCGTGTGTTGCAAACTAAAACTAAAAATAAAAAAATATAAAAAAGAAAAAAAAGTGTTGTATGATAGGCAGCTGGGTGGCACAATGCATAAAGCACTCCAGTCAGAAAGCACTGGAGTCAGGAAGACCTGAGTTCAAATGGAGCCTCAGTCATTTGCTAACTGTGTGACTGACTCTGGGCAAGTCACTTAACCCCTGTCTGCCTCAGTTTCCTTATCTGCAAAAAGAGGATGATCATAATAGCATCTACCTCTTAGCGTTGTTTTGAGGATAAAACAAGGTATAGTTATAAAATGTCTAGCAAACCTTAAAATGGTATATTATCATAGCTTTTGTTATTTTTCCTTTAGGAAAACGCAAGCTTTTTGAAGGAAGGAACTATTTTTCATCTTATTTTTGATTCCCTAGATTCTAATGAGTGCCTTGCACATAATAAACACTTAAAAATTGCTTGTCAAATGAATGAATGAAAAGAGAAAGACAGGTTATTAAGTTATCAGTGACTTTCTAGCGAGGAGTTTGAGTAGTGTGGTGGTGATGAGACCTGATGGCAAGGTTACTCGCATTATTTGAACAGTATTGAACTATATAAAACAGTAAGGACTTCATTGGTATATTAAATTACCTGGATTCTGGACAGTTAGATCAATCTGGAGCTTACACTCTGTTTTCTTATCTGCAGAATGAGGGGGTAGAGATAACTAGAGAACCACGAAGGTCCTTCCAGCTCTAGATCTGTGATCCTATGAAGCATTGAGATGGAGAGTATTAAAAATTATATAGGATAACATGCCATGTGACCTCATGAAGGGAGACGGTAGGAAGGAACATTAGTGAAAATCAGCAGAGAATCTCTGGATTACGCTAGTGGTCTTGCATCTTTCATTTTTTTATTTTGCTAGAATGACTTAAAATGACAAAATGGGATAGGAAGTGTGGAGGAGATGGTATAAGCCTATAATTTCTAATTTAGAAATATTCCACATATGCTTGGCAAACCTTTCTCTATAAATTCCCATATATGTGTCCTCAGGGTATAACGCACAATAAGGCTGAATAAATTAATAAATGAGTATGTAGAAATACAGTTTTTCAATTTCATACTTTAATTATATTAGAAACCAAAAAATAAACATAAAAAAGAAGGGCAAGAGAAAAGACGGGAGGAAGTAGTAAAGAGAGAGGCAGGCTAGGTTCTGAAGTGTTGGTTAACTATTCTTTTCCTACTCCACAATTAATTTTTACTGAGTTTCAGAAAATTATTGCCTATTAGTGATTAGCTCTTCAGTCATTCTTTTCCTTTAAAATGATAGAAGGTTTTCTACCAGTGATAGTAATAGTAGCCTACCAGTAGGAAAATTCTTCTGTACCTGAAACTGCCATCCATGGTCAGAGCAATGTTACCCAGAGAGCCAGATACAGTGGAGCCCAGAGCTGGAAATTACCTATCCCAAGCAAGAATCTGAGATGGGAGCCAGCAGAGCTGGGCTGCTGGTTCTCTCTCCTCTGCTAATTGAATGTGAGGCTTGAGGCAAATCACTTAACCATTCTGGGTCTCAATTTCCACATTTATACTCTCGGGAGAATAGTGACTTCCTCACTTACACCACTTGGTTGTTGTGGGAATTAGGTAATAGATGTGAAAATGCCTTGAAAATTTAATAGGGAGTGGGGGGAGGGGTTGATTGAGAAAATTTGAAACTCAAAAAAAATTTTTTAATGAATGTTAAAAATTGTCTTTACATGTAACTGGAAAAAATAAAATACTATTTTAAAGAAGAAAAAATTTTTGAAAAGGAAAATAAGAAATTTTAATAGCACTATACTTATATAAGACATTGTGCAGCATTAATATCAGAGAGAGCTGACTTGGAGTCAGGAGAGATGGGTTTTGAGTTCTGGCCATGCCACTCACTGTGGGCAAATCATGTAACCTCTCAGTCTTAGTACACTCCAGACTTGCTCCTTCAGAGCAGAGCCTAATGCATGTTTTCCTCAGAGTTGTAGGATTACCCTAGAGGGGATTTTGGATGTCATGGGTCTATTGCTATTGGCTTGAACCGTCACCTGTTGTGTTTCTTCTCTAGTAGCCAATGATTGCTAGCACCTCAGCTTCTTTTAAGCATTTAACACCTACAGGCTGTAAGAACGATGCTGCTAGCAGCTGCTGTGGAGCTGTAAGACCAACAACACCAGCACACAGGAGGGCTGCTAGCACAAGTTCTTTGATCTGCTTTTCTAAGGAAAGCAACTTTAAGGGGTTTACAATCTCACTTTAATTAAACATACATATATCATTCACTTAGTTCAGGGGAAAAGTCAGCACTCTGAACTTAAGAGAAAACACAAATAGAAATTACAAGCAGAAATTATATAAAAAGAGCAAGTAACACAAATCAGCAGACAAAGCTTCTGTCTGTCCATAGCAATACATACATAATTATCAGAGAAAGAAGCACCGTCATCTGGTTTTTCAAAGCCGGGGAGGCTCCTTAACTGCTACCCAAGAGTCTTGTCTGGCCAAGTCACAGGAACACTCTTCCAATGAGTAAGCCCCTCCAAAGCAAAATGCTAACCTCAGAGGCTTTCTTGTGACTTAAGCAGATCATCAAAGCCTCTTGATTCAATAAAAGACTCTTGATTCAAAGGCAAGACTCAATCAAAGGCACTTGATTGCCTTAGTGCTGAGAAGAACTAGAACTCCAAAAGAAAAAAGAGTAAAACAAAAAGGCCCACTTTGCTTGCCATTATACAGGCATGCCTCATTTTTTATTTTGCTTAGCTGTATTGCACTCCACAAATACTGTGTTTTGTTTTGTTTTGTTTTTTAACAAAGTGAAGGTTTGTGACAACCCTTCATAAAGCAAGTCTGTTGGTGCCATTTTCCCAACAGCACGTGCTCACATTTTGTCTCTGTGTCACATTTTGGTAAAAACTTTTTCATTATTATTATAGCTATTGTGGTGATCTGTGAGATGATTTTCAATGTTACTATTATACCTTTTTGGGGCACTACAGACCCTGCCCATGGAAGACAGCAAATTCAATGATAAATGTATGTGTTCTGACTGCTCTATCAACTCACTGTTCCAGGACTCTCTCCCTCTCCTCCTGCCTCCCTATTTTCTGAGATATAACAATACTGAAATTAGGCCAACTAATAATCTCTACAGTGTCCTCTAAGTGTTTAAGAAATTGCCATAGCCACAACCAACCTTCAGCAATCACCATCCTGATAAGTCGGCCACCATCAACACTGAGGCATGACCCACCACCAGCAAAAAGATTACAAATAGCTAAAGGCTCGGATCATGGTTAGCAATTTTTAGCAACAAGGTATTTCTAAATTAAGCTATGTACATTTTTTTTTTAGACATAGTACTATTGCACACTCATAGATTAAAGTATAGTGTAAACACAATATTTATAGGCACTGGGAAACCAAAAAATTCACGTGACACATAGTCATTCTGTTATGGTAGTCTGGAATGGAAACTGCAATATTTCTGAGATATGCCTGTATTGGTTTTTACAAAAGGACATTTAATTGGAATGTGTAGAAAAAAACAAAGGAATACCCACCTCCCCATCCAGCACCTCGGGGTGTTCTGAACTCTGTTTTTGCACCATTATGGCACTCATATAACACCAGCCTGGGTGTGAAAGAAGCAAGCATTCATGCTCTCAACCTCTCCAGACCCAAGTCCTCTCTGGTAAAGCCTCTACTTGTTCAGACTCTTTGTGACCCCATTGGAGGTTTTCTTGGCAAAGATACTGAAGTGGTTTTCCATTTCCTTCTCCAGCTCATTTTACAGATGAAGAAACTGAGGCAAAGAGGGTGAAGTGACTTGCCCAGGGCACATAGCTAGTAAGTATCTGAGGTCACATTTGAACTCAGGAAGATGAATCTCTTTGACTCCAGGCCCAGCACTCTATCCACTGTGCCACCTAGTTGCCTGATGCCTCTTCTGATCCCTCTTGAATACCAGAACTCAGAGCCTGGCTGTCGTTCTTCCCTACCTTCTTCTGGCTATTGTAAACCTCCTATGTCTTACCTACATCAGCACCATGAGACTTGTCTTTTTAAACTGTATGCGTTAAAAGCTTACCTACCCAGTCAGAGGTCTTCACTGGGTGATATGAACCAGAGAAACTTGTTCATAACCCTCTGGGAGATGTGGTCCCCAGAATAACATGGGTTTCTATCTGGGGCCAGACATGCCCCCTTACATGAAAAATAAGGATGATGATACTTCCACTCTACACTGAATAAGGTTGTTGTCAGGCGAGTGCTTCGTAAACAGTAAAGGGATATAAATTATTGCCATATGTAACATAATCTCTTCTTCTGGCAGCCACAATTTCTCAAGAAATTCATGTGAGCCTTTATCCCAGAGGCTCTTTATCCTAGAATCGGATCAGTTTCCACCCATCTCAACCTACTTTTATGGATCAAGATGTGCCTGAAGCTACCACTGCCTCCCTCTCTCAACAAACTCAGCACAAGGTGTACCTGATCAGCCTCACCTCCACTTTGAATCTGTCCATTCTGTTGGAAGGTTACCAAAAGCCTGTAGAGTGTGGAGACAAAAAGGCCAAGTGGTTTGCATTCAATATATTGAAATTTAGCATTAGATGGATCAGCCTGTGGAGTCAGAATTTTCAGAGGTTTCAGGAGACTTTAAAATTAGGCATAAGCACCAAGTTCTTTAACAAAAATCCAAAAAGCTCTTCAAAGCACTTCTCTTATAGTTGTAAGCTTTCTAATGTAAAACCCAAGAAAGTAAAGTACTTTTGTAGGAGTGAGTAGCACTCCCTCCCCATCCCCTGTCCCATCCCCACAAACCCCAAATCTTTATCTTCTTCCCAGGTACAGCTCAGGGACTCTCCCCTACACAAGGCCTCACTGATCCACACCTCCCCCCAACCTCCAGTTAGTGGTGTTCTCTCTTTAAAATTAATTTGTATTTACTCATATTTACTTTTCTACAAGTTGTATCCACCCTAAAGAATATAAGTTCTTTGAGGGCAGGGACCGTTTACTGTTTCATTTTCATCTTTGTCTCTAGCCCCAGCACCTAATACAGTGCATTGTGAACAGAGTGTAATAAACATTTGTTGATAGAATTGAGTTTTAAAAAGAAAGGGAAGACATGGGGAATTGACATTGGACGAAAACCCTAGTTATAAGCTATCCACATACCTGGAGGAGTTAAAAAATGAAAACCAGAGTGAGTCTAGCCCTAGTAAACTTCTGGGTGTTAAATCAATAGTGTCATATCAAGATTATGGCCAAATGCTTTGTCTAGCCTCATTCACATGAGGGCAGAGCTTTAAAAAAAGAAGCAGCCACCACTGACTGATATCATTGGCCCTGTGACTCCTTGAGCCAGGGCTCGGTCTTCAGCCCCACCTTGCAGGTACTCTGTCAACCATATCCTGATATGGTATCTTGACCACAGCCGCTGTCGTCATAGATTATACTCAGCATAGGAAGTAGGCTATAGGTCATGCAGGATATGAGACAGTTAAGTGACCCAGTGGATAGAGCGCCGTGCCTGGAGTCAGGAGGACTTATTTCCCTGAGTTCAGATCTGACCTCAGACACTTAGTAGCTGTGTGACCCTGGGCAAGTCACTTCACCCTCTTTGCCTCAGTTTCCTCATCTGTAAAATGAGCCGGAGAAGGAAATGGAAAACCACTTCAGTATCTCTGCCAAAAAAAACCCCAAACAAACTCTAAACAGGACACAAAGAATCAGACACGATCAAAAAACAACCAAACAATAACAGCAGGAAAAGATGGATAGGTTAAATTCACTAGGGGCCAGTGTAGAGGAAGGATTTTCAATAAAGCCCTGTTGCATCAATCAATTAATTAGTAATGGGAAATGAAAGCAATTTGGAGCAGTAAAACAAGCATGGTATTTGGAGTCAGAAGACCTGAGTTCAAATGTGGCCCTACTACTAACTGTGTGGCCTTCACCAAATCCCTTTCCCTTCTCTGGGCCTCAGTTTCTTAATTTGTAAAATGGAAGATTGGAAGGCCTACCTCTCCAATCCTTTCCAACTTTAAAACCTATAATCTTATTTTCACAGGCACCGAGTTTCATAAGCTCAGGTGTTCTCATTTAAACAACAACAATGGTGGAATGTTTTGAAGCTTTAGGAATGATGTAGACATCTTAGGGGAGGAGTTTGGGAGAGTCCTAGGAGGCTTCACAAAAGACAAGCAAACAGAAAGCATGTTGGGACTCTCTGTAAACAGAACTTATATGTAACTTGCTCAACTGAGTCAGACTTCCCTCCCCTTCCCCTCCCTTCTAGGGAACAGAGTTTGCTTTTTTTATTTGTAAACTTAAGAGTGACAAGAAAGCTTAAGACAGAGCAAATATAAATCAGGCTAACATGGAGACAAAAAAAAAAACAATGAAAGCCATTTTAGAAGCTAAATGGCACAAAGAATTCTGTTTCCCTGATCCAGGAATATTGGGTACATTCTTTTCTTCCTATTCAAAAGCAATTTTCTCATTAGAAGTAGTCCGTAGTGGATAATATTTAATTCTCCCACTGTCCTACTGTGGTCACCTGAAGTACTTCTAAAATCTGTATTACTCTCAAAAGAAATGGTCATTTGCCCCTTTATGTACAATATAATTTTCATCAAGTCGATTGAATGTAACTGTCCTAAAATTCTGTTATCACGAACAAATATATATTACTATGCAACTCAATCATTTTATCAAGTATCTATTATGTGCAAAGTACTATGTTAGATGCTGGAGATATAAAGGGAAAAAAAGAAGAAATAGCTCTTGTATTTTAGAAGTTTACCTTGAGAGTATTTGGGGCATCCCCCAACCAAAGAGTTAGGTCCCAGGGGCTAGAGATGCTCCCATGTTCAGGGTTCTATGTGAGTTTGCATTTCCAAAAACCATAGCTCTCTATAATGTGTTGAACTTTTAATAGTTATCCAAAGAACAAAATTAGCTCAAAGCAAAAGCTTTTACAAATGTCATGTAATGTCACAATAAGAAAAATAGCAGGGGCAGCTAGGTGGCAAAGTGGATAGGACACCAGCCTTGGAATCAGGAGAACCTGAGTTCAAATACAGTCTCAGACATTTGACACTAGCTGTGTGACCCTGGGCAAGTCACTTCACACCAATTGCCTTGCCAAAAAAAAAAAAGAAAGGAAAAACAGAAAAGTAGCAACAAAATATTTCTCCTGTGAATCTGAGGTGGACTCTCCCACAAGCAGTATCAATGGGATGAGTGAAGACACACATGGAAGGACTTACATGTAGGGAATATATGGCCAGGAGGTACACTGGATGAGCACACATGTAACACCACAGGACACACATAGAGAGGCTTCTGATGTTGCTGACAACTACCGATGTCATTGGTACTGCTCTTGCCCCATCTTCTCTAGCAATCTTCATTTCTGTTGGAAGCATTGCAGTCTGTGCTTCTAGGACACAGCTCTGCTGGATGTCTGTGGGATGCTACTTTGTTGGACGTGTCTCTGCAGACATCTCTTGGCAGTAGTCCCCCATTGCCTCGGGCTTCAGACTTAGTTGAACTCCTCGGCTAAGCTACTGCCATGCTCTTTTAGCTTCAATCAATCAATAAACATTTATTAAGTGCCTACTAGGTGCCAGGCACTGCACTGGGGACACAAAAAGGGGCAAAAGACAACCCCTGCCCCCAAGGAGCTTACAATCTAACGGGGGAGACCACATACAAACAAATACATACAAAGCAAACTATATACAGGATAAATAGGAAATAATTAGCAGAGGGAAGGTACTGCAATTAAGAGTGGTCGGGAAGGCTTCCTACAGAAGATGGGATTTGGTTGGGACTTAATGGAAGCCAGAGAGTCAGTAATGGAGTGAAGAGACAGCCAGAGAAGATGCCTGAGCTTCAAGCTTATATATAAGCTTCTTCTAGCTCATTTAGAAAAGGCAGGAAAATCTTTGTCCTAGGACCAGTTTCTCTTGGAAACAGCTGTCAAGACTTTTCTTCTCCCTAGTAGGCGATTCTTAGACTCAGTTACCAAGCTCTTTGTACTCATTAAGAAACCTCATCCCAGCTTATGTTGAATATTCTATAAACTTTCCAGTTTTCATCTCTGAAAGTTAAACTATAAACCAGTAATGGTTATTTGCCTAATAATTATCAAATTGGAGTTTGGGATTACCCAGTTTTTCAAACCTAAATCCCTCTTGTTCCATGTAGATGAGTGGACAGATAGAAGGTACAAAAGAAAGCTAAATCCTAGAGAGCAAAGTCATTATTTCTGTTACCTATTCAGGTAGATGGAGCCTGATGCCCTGAAGTTTAGAGAAAACAACCAGAGACTTGAGAAGATCAGATTGTGGTATAGATGATATCTTCATGGTCACTCAAACTATATAGTAACTTGGCACATCCTGGCTTCACAGATTTTAGTTCAATTTCCTTTAAGAGGCAACACATGAGCTAAAGCTTAATGGAAGCTTAAGACTTTGGAGGAGAGAGGCAAAGAAGGCTTGTTCTAGGCATGAAGGACAGTACAAAGACAGATGGGAGGTGGAGCACTGAGTTCCAGGAATAGTAATTAAGCCAGTTTGGCTAGACCTTAGAGTATATGAAGAAGTATTAGGAAATAAGTTTGGAAAGGTAGGCTGAAGCCAGCAAAGCTTTTTAAAAGTGAAACAAAGGAGTTGACATTTTATCCCCAAAGCAAAAAGAAGCTGCTGAAGAATCCTTTTTTTTAGAGGCAATCAGGGTTAAGTGACTTACCCAGGGTCACACAGCTAGTAAGTATATGAGGCTGGATTTGAATTCAGTGCCTCCAGACTTCAGGACCAGCGCACTATCCTCTGGGCCACCTGGAGGATTCTTGAGCAAGGGAATAACATGCTTAGATCTGTGCTTTAGTGGTATTATTTTGGTAGCTGTGTAAAGATTGGATTGGAGAGGGAAGAGGATAAATTCGGGGAGGTCAATTAGGAGTCTATTCATGGTGAACTAAGATGATGGTCATGTGAGTAAGAAGAGAGACAGACTTGAGAGATGTTGCATAAATAGAGCCAACAGGGGGCGGAGCCAAGATGGAGGCTGGAAAGCAGGGACTTGCATGAGCTCCCCGCCAAAGTCCCTCCAAAAACCTATAAAAAATGGCTCTGAACCAATTCTAGAACTGCAGAACCCACAAAATAGCAGAGGGAAGCAGGGCTCCAGCCCAGGACAGCCTGGATGGTTGCTGGGTGAGGTCTTTCACTCACGGAGCTGGGAGCGGAGCAGAGCCCAGGAGACCAACCAGACCGGGAGCCAGTCAGGGTGGGCCCTAGTGCTCTAAGTCAGTGAGCTGTGGCATTTGCCGGACTTCTCAGCCCACAAACACCAAAGACAACAGAGAAGAACTACAGAACCCACAAATAACAGAGGGAAGCAGGGCTCTAGCCCAGGACAGCTTGGATGGTCTCTGGGTAAGGTCTATCCCACATGGAGCTGTGAGCAGAGGGGAGTGGAGCAGAGGCCAGCGTGGGCCGAGCCGCCCAACTAGACCAGGAGCTGGACAGAGCATGCCCTAGCGCCCTGAATCAGTGAGCCGTGGCAGTTACCCACAAACACCAAAGACAACAGAGAAGGTTAGTGGGAAAAGCTGCTGGGGACAGGGTGATAGAGTTCACAGTTCAGCCACCGCCCCAGGGGCAGCGGAGGTGGGGTGGCTACAGAACTGCAGCTGCAGTTGCTTCCAGCCCCGGGCCCACCTGGTAGGAGGAATTAAGTGGCAGATCGCAGAGCCTGCTGAAGATCTAAGTCCAGTCCAGATTGGGGGTTCTTCGGGAAGGAGGAGTGCTGGTGTGGCAGAGCTGGCTGTAATAGCTCTGAAATCAACAGCACATCCCCCCAAGCTTGGAACATAGTACTCTTTATAAGTAGTCGTACCCCGCTGAAAAACTCAAGGGTCAAGTAAGTTGGCTGGGAACATGGCCAGGCAGCAAAAACAGACCCAGAGTCAGTCTCAGACTTTGGAATCTTTCTTTGGTGACAAAGAAGACCAAAACATACATCCTGAAGAAGTCAACAAAGTCAAAGAGCCTACAACACAAGCCTCCAAGAAAAACATGAATTGTTCTACATTAAGAGATCGAAGGGCTTGGAATACGATATTCCAGAGGTCAATGGAGCTAGGATTAAAACCAACAATCACCTACCCAGCAAAACTGAGTATCATGCTCCAAGGCAAAATATGGAATTTCAATAAAATAGAGCACTTTCAAGCTTTCTCAGTGAAAAGACCAGAGCTGAATAGAAAATTTGACTTTCAAACACAAGAATCAAGAGAAGCATGAAAAGGTAATCAAGAAAAAGAACAAGAAAAAGAAATTGCAAGGGACTTACTAAAGTTGAACTGTTTTGTTTACATTCCTACATGGAAAGATGATGTGTATGATTCATGAGACCTCCCTATTAGGGTAGCTGAAGGGAATATGCATGTACGTATGTATGTATGTGTATATATATATATATATGTTTATGTATATGTATGTGTATTATATATATATATACACATATATATATATAGAGAGAGAGAGAGAGAGTGGGCATAGGATGAGCTGAAGATGAATAAGGGATGAGAGACGAATATATTGAGAGAGGGAGATAGGAAGAGATAGAATGGGGTACATTATCTCACATAAAAGTGGCAAGAAAAAGCAGTTCTGTAGGAAGAGAAGAGAAGGCAGGTGAGGGGGAATGAGTGAATCTTGCCCTCATCAGATTTGACCTGAAGAGGGAATACCATACATACTCAGTTGGGTATCTTACCCCA